>VZUI01049091.1:0-46306 GCA_013401135.1 Cettia cetti | reverse complement strand
GGGGCTCTGGGTGCAGCCCAGGACACGTTTGGCTCTCTGGGCTGGGAGTGCCATGGCCGGGGCATGTCCAGCCTCTCACCCAGCAGCACCCCCAGGTCCTTCTGGGCAGGGCTGCTCTGGGTCTGTTCATGCCCAGCCTGTGCTGATACTGGGGAGTGCCCTGACCCAGGTGCAGCACCAGCACATGGCCTTGTTAAACCTCATGATGTTCCTGTGGATCTCTCCTCGAGCTTGTCCAGGTCCCTCTGGATGGCATTCTGTCAAACCACTTCAGCTTGGTGTCATCTGCAAACTTGCTGAGGGTGCACTTGATCCCTTAATCTGTGTCATTAATAAAGATAATAAATCAGACTGCTCCCAGTATGGACCCCGTGTCACTGATGTTTATCAGGATTCTGAGCCACTGACCACTACTGTCTGGAAGCAACCTTCTCACCAGTTTCTTATCCATCTAACAGTCCACTCATCACATCCATCTCTCTCCAATTTAAAGAGAAGGATGTTGTGGGGGATCATATCAAAGATATCTGCTGATATGGTCATTCCATCACTGAAGGTTACTGGGTTGGTGAGGTGGGACTTACCCTTGGTGAAGCTGTGCTGGTTGTCCCAAATCATCTCCTTGTCCTCCAAGTGCCTTAGCACAGTCTCTAGGAGGATCTGTTCTGTGATCTTTGCAGACACAGAGGTGAGGGTGACAGGTGATTCCTGGAGTCCTCTTTTCTTCCTTTTTTTAAGTTGGGTATGATGTTTCCTCTATTCCAGTCACCTGGCTCCTGACTGCCATGATTTTTCAAATGTCATGGAGAATGTCTTGCAAACTGCATCAGCCAATTCCCTCAGGACTCTGGAATGCACCTCACTAGGTCCTATGGACTTACATACGTGGTGGTAGATTATTTACATTATGTATTCAGGTGGTTATAGACCTAATCGCTACTTAGAGTGGGAGGGACTTTGGTCCCCCACAGTCTCCATCCTGCTGTGCATCCATCAAGGGATGTGGGAAGAGAGCTTTCCAATGAAAACTGATGAGCGAGATCTGTTGAGGTATGTATTTCTCAAAATATTTCACAAAATTGAAACTGACTTAGAAGCCATGAGTTTTGAGAAAGCTTCTGTCCAGAGTCTGCAGCAAAACACGAACTCCAGAGGCTCTGCTTACTTAATGCCACCCTAACACTCTGATGAACATGATGCAGCTCCTTTGTGTCCCCTGTGCTGAGGAGGAGGGTGGATGGGACCCCTGGCAGCCACCTCTGCTCATTGTAGTGCCTGGCTGTCAGTGCATCAGCTTTAATCAACACTGGCAGGAGCTTCAATGGCAACTGACCTCATGTTAAAGACTAAAGTCCCTGCCTCCCTTCATGAAGGATTTCAGATGACAAGTGGGACAGGTATTAAACTTTAACCAGCTCTTCATCTTTAAAATATTAATCCTGTTCTTATGCTCTTACCTGTTTCCCCAGTGTGCCTGGGTTTGAAGGACTTTCACAAGAGATGAGCTCATGGTCATCCTAGATCTGCAGTGCCAGTTTCCAGTTTTCAAGTCCTCCTCACAGGTGTTTATGCTGGGAACATGCTCACCATATTTTTCTGGGAATACAAATATGCTGAATTCAGGCCAGCTTTCAGTTTTCCTCCCAGGCTCTCAGCAACATAGATTATATCCCCCTTCTCTTAATCATCTTCCTCACCCTTTATTGTTCTGTACCACAGAGGAACCTTCCTCCATATGTGTTGTATTTCAATCCTCGACTTCTTGGGGTGAGGAGCTGAGCAGAGAAATGTCTTTGTTGCTATGATGGGGCTTGGGCTGCAAGATGACATGCAACACATCCTATTCCAGCAGGAATCCATCTCCGCCCTCTTATGGAGTAGCAGACATCCTCCTCTTTATCTTCTGAATAAAGCCATGAGCATTTCTGTATGGAAAATCTGTCCCGTAGCTCAGCTGGAAATAAACAAATGCAGCAAACAAATGGGTGGCACCATTCCAAAATGCAAAGTTATTCAGGTTGGTGCACCATGGCTGTTGAGAGATGTGGGGCTCTGGGGAGAGGGTTGTGACGGGCTCAGCTTGGCCTGCAGCCTTGTCTTTCAGGCCACGTCCACTTGTTCATCAAAGAATTTAAACCTCTGTGCAGTGAGTAGTCTGAAGTGTGGTGAATCACAGCCCCTGGACATGTAAGGTTGAAAGGACCTGCTGGGTCACCTGAGCTTTACTTTCAGGAGGATCCTTTCTAATTAAAGCATGACTTGTGCTGCAAAATATCTTATTTGGGGGGTTGAATAAATTACTGTCCTCTCTGTGAGATGTGAAAGTGTATTTACTAATGTGCCTGTAAATGTCTCAGCTGTGAGGTTGTTATTTACTGCACTATTGTAATGCAAATGTTTTTCGTTATGTTTTCATTGATTACACAGAGAGTGCACACACATTTTATTTCTTGCAGTATTTAGGCTTGCTTTTTCTTTTCCTTCCTGCTGTATCTGTTCTGTTAGACACTGTATCATAGAGATGGCTTGAAGTGTAATTGCCTGTCAGTCAAGTGCCATTTTACATTATAGAGCTGTATCAATTAAAAGATTCTTCCTCTTCCAATTAATTTTGATTCTTGGGGGTAGATAGCATTGTTTGTCTGCAGAACATTCCACTAAATCATTTGGTACCTTGTACATTTATTTACTTTTAAGTGTATTCTATGTGAAAGGTAATGGCCTGTAGTTAAAGCTGCAGAGAAAAGCATTCATTGTCAGAGCCTTCTGGCTCACTGTGGTGCTCCCAGCATGGAGGCAGCCAGAGTGCTCCAGCCTGATAGATGTGAAATCACTGGTTGTACACAGCTAAAGAGGGGGCAGCTGCCCTTTTTACATGTGCATCTAGAGTTGGGAGGTAAGCAAAGGTTTAGGCGTCACAGTTGCAAGTTTCCTAAATGAACTATTTTTTCATGTTTGTCAGTCTGGAGACAAATACATCCTACATGACTCTTTTGTGGATGTGGCCAAGCATCAAAAATGGTAGCTCAGCTTGAGAAACACAGGGAAACTCTTTAGAATTGGTATTTCTAGTTTGGAGTGGTCCTCTAATAGAAGAGCTTTTCACTACATACAGACACTGGAAAAATGGAGCTTGTGAGTAGGAAACCTTGGCTGGAGACAGCCTGCTTTGAGGTTAATGATTTTATCAGTGGCCTTTTAATACCTCCTATAGATGGGATGTAATCGCTCTGATGAGTGGCAGGACGTCCTACTCTTTGGAAGGTTTGGTATGACATCTTTAGAGTCTCTCTTCAGTGCTCATTGGGGGTAAGGAATGGCCTTAAAATTGATAGAGCTTGCATTAGGGGCCAAGTGATTTAGGCATCTAATCTATAATGAGTAAAACTATTAGTTTGAATCATGTAAGTACGCAAGGAAATATATTTTGAACTTTATGTACTATTAGATAGTCAAGATAGTGGGCATTACGTTAGCTACTGGCAATGATACTGCCACAGGCTCATCCACTGTTTTTTGTTGTGGGTGGGAGGGAAGTAGCTGTTCCAAGAACTACTGTAAGCTGCTAAAACTGGTTACATTATACTTTTTTTTAAAACAAACTGTTAAAAGTTAACTATTAAAACTGAACTTGAGCTTTTCTATGGAAGACCTAATACTTGCCTTAAAATTACCTGGTTTCATTTTGGTCTGCAATTGCCTGGAGTTCATGTGTCTGCACTGACTGCCGAAAATGGTATTATTCCAAAATGGTTGGTGTTTCAAGGACATTGGGAGGGCTCTGAGTGTCACTGTGTCTGTAGGTTGTGTTAAGAGTCAACATGCCTTATTTGAGGCGAAAAGGAAAATCCATTGGGGCCCATTTCTACCAAAGCCAGAGCAAACCTGTCACAAAACCCCATGTCTTTTACAGTAATTATTTTCTTTTGGATCTTGCTTCCATTTATTTCATGATGCTGTTCGCACTGCAGGAACAGTTTGCTCTTCCTCAGTTGCACTAGGAAACTTTCTGTTTGCTGGGAGGTGCCCTTGGCAGTTTGCATTGAGGAGAAAACTCTGATTTCAGTTCAAATGAACACTGCTTCTCTTAAATAAGAACTTGTTTAAATAAACTCAGGTTGAAAACCAGCTAAGAGTCTTTATGGAAGAGCTTCCAGTTTAAACATGGCCTGGCAGGGATATTCACAAGCTTGCCAGCATTCCAGAAAGGTGACCCTTTTCAGCGGTGTTCTGCCTCCTTGTTGAAGGTGCTCAGAGAAGAGCAGGTTCTCAGTTTCCCTTAGATAACTGCCAATTTTTGAAGGGATAGTGAGAAAAGTGGCTTATCTTGTGTTGATAAAAAGTGAGTGCAGATTTTTTCAGAAAGCTGTTAGTTTCAGTGAAGAGTGTGTGGGAACAGTCATAGCTGGTGTGTTGGGAAAGACTTATGAAGATACTCAGGACAGTAAGCAGCTGCTTATTCTGGGTACTGGCATGCTTTCTTCTGGCTACCTGGTGAGTCAGGTATAAGCTGCTGCTCAGTCCAGGCCACTGTCTGAAGTGATGTCCCAGAGGAGTTGTGTGTCCATGGGTGATAAGCCTGGAATACTAAAGCCTCTCCCTGTGCTAGCAGTGCTCTTGCTACTTATTGCTTTGCATTGCAGGAGCCCAAACTGATACCCAAAATATGAGTTCCACCTGCCTCTTAGTTTTCCTGAGCACTTGTATTTTTAATCCCCCCTTTACGTTCCTGTTGCTATGAAGAAAGGCAAATCAGGCAGGAGACCCTGATTATGTGCTTGAGAAGCAATTAATTGATGTTGGAAATGCTGCCAAAACATGAAAAGCAAAGGGAAAGGATGAACCTGGGGAAAAAAATTATCTGTTTCTTATATTGTGTGTATTGTTAATAGATGGAAAATTATTTCAGACAAAGCTGTGAATTTTGTTAGCCCTTCTAAAAACACTGATTTTTTTTTAAAGCTTCCCTGTGAGTATTATGGCCAACCTCATTTCACAGCTAGATGTATTCATCTCAGTTAAATGCAATGGACAAAATCTACAAAACCCAACTGCTTAACATTATAAGCAGCTTGCATAAACATGAATTATTAAGGTCACAAAAGCTCCTAGAAACCAGCTGAAATGAGTGCACTGTTGCATTTCTTTTTTCAAAACATGCATTAATTAATAAAGGCTTAGCACCCAGACTGTTTCTCCCCCCCCATCTCCATCAGAATTTTCTTTCATCAAGTGGAGGGGAAAGTATCACTTCACTCTCTTCCTCTTCCCTTTTGTTTGGCTGAAGTACAGGAAGGTGCCAGACTTCATCCTTCATGAGCCAATGATTCACAGCTGTGATGCCCTAAAATGCTCAGGTGGGTTGTGTTGGGGCTATTACAACAGCAACACGCCCTCCAGAACAGCCAGGGGGTTCATTTCAAACCTTCTTGGACTGAGAGAATAGGAGCAGGAGTCTGAAGACAGGGCAGCAGGAGCTAGAGAGCAGTTACATCCACAAGTTTGGGCAGTGTAGAGAGGGCAGGGTGCTCACAGGAGAAAGGTGGAAGAGAAGATGACAACAAGGGGCGTTTGTGAAAGTGTGGGCATTGTGTCATGCACCGATCCCCTCCACCTGGTGTGAGCATAGGCAGCACTTGGTGGGCATAGAGGCATCAGAGCTGTAGGAACATTTGATAGGAGCTCCTCTCCAGCCCTTTCCAGCACAGGAAATCATTTCAGTGGCTTGAATGAGAAAAGGGCTGCTGTGACTGAGGGGGCCAAGCCTCCTTGTATTCCAAGTCAAAGCACATGTCAAGTTCAGCACTGGAAGATACTTGCAGCAAGGAGCTAAAGAAGAAAAAAAAGGCAGGAATAGAGTAGTGGTAATTAAAAAAAATTAATTAATTCAGTTGTGGTGCTGGATGTAGAGGAGGCAAGTTTGATTAAGTGTGTGGAGAGAAGAGGCTGCAGTGACCGAGTGGGAGATGAAGAGAACTTCAGTGTTGGGTGCTGGTGGTGTGGGTGAGGGCGAAGGCTGAATCTCATGGAGCTTACACAGGAAGAAGCAGTTCAGATTAGAGAGCTTACTCATTGGACTGTATGTTTAGGAGAGGGGATGCCTTCTGATGCAGTCCTAAAATGTCAAAAATAATACAAGCGAATATTGCATGTGAACTTGTATAAAAGGTGGTTGAGCCTTGGTATCCTGGAGATAGCAAATGGCTTGGGACTTTCTTATCTGATTTGTACTGCAAGTAAACCTCCTAAGGCAGACACCCCTCTGTGCTTGTCACAAGCCAGTGTGGAGAAGATGGGGACAAAAGTTGATGGTTGGCATCTCTGCTGTCTGTTGTCCTGGCATCTGCAGAAGAAACTCAGGTAGGCAGGGTTTGGATTATTGAACCCCAGAAAATCTTTACTTTTGGCCTTTCTGTGATTCGTTTTCTTGGTGCCCTAATAATGCCAAGGCATCTTATGCAGTCTTCTAAAAATCTTCCCAGGTACCATACCTGCACTTTATCTGTGAGGAATCAATTTTCTGCAGCCATAGAGAAACAGTTCAAGGAGAAACAAATGTTGAAGCCATTGTTCAAATACTTCTGCTCTGGGGTGGGTACCTAGTTTTAACTTCCCAAAGAGCAAAGAGGTTCTTTGGGATCAGTTTTGGGGGGAGGACCTGCCTCCACCACACTGTGAGATGGGACATAAAGGCCACAGTGCAAACATTCCCCCCAGAGATTAATGTTTATTGGGCCTGCCTTGTTAAAAATCAAGAAAAATATTTGTGCCATGCTGCATTCCATCATGGTTTTTGAAAATTAGCCTTATCAGAGGCTGCTTTTGATATATAATAAAAAAACTCTAAGCAACAAAGGAGCTTTAAAAGAAGCAAAGACTTGACATATTTGTTAATACTCAGGGTACCAATACATTAATTTTAAGTCATGCTTTTTTTAAAAATAAAATGAGGACACTAATTAAAATTAATCCATTTATAAATCCTTCCACATCCAATTTTAAAGCGTAAATAAAACATTTGCCTTGTCTGTCCCTTTTGCCATCCTAAGACAATACAGACCATGTCACTTTTAACTCTTTATGGTAATGAGTAGATAAAACTATCTCAAATGATTCGCTAAAAGATATCAAAATTGGTGGCACAGTGGAGATAGCTTTTAAAGTGCATAAAGGATGGCAGTGGAAATGTTGGAAGTGCCTCAAAATGAGTTTTAATGCTTTCCTTTGGGATCTGCAGACCTGAGCAGTTTCTTGCCCTGGCTGCCTCCCCGACCTCTGTTCCCACCCCTTTCACCAAAAGGAGCTGTCTGTTGGCTGGCTTCCTTGATGTGCATTTTTCAGTGTGATAATTTGCATTATAAAATAAACAGGGACGAGTTTACTCCAGTTTTCTCCCAAAATCAGGCAGGATTTTAATGGGTGAGGTTGGAAGAAGAGAGGTGGTGGACCAATACACAAACGTCATATTTGATTAATTTATGTGATTTAAAATAAAATTTAACAAAAAAGAAAAATGAGGGGTTTATGGCAAAGAAACTCTTTGAAGTTTTAGTTCTGTTACATGTGAGACTGCAGTGTTGCCAATGCTGAAGGTATTTTTCTGTGCCTTGTTTAGAAAGAAAGCTAAACACGACCTTGGGCCTATGATTGTTGGTAGCTCCTCAATGTATGTTAATTAGTAAAGACTAAGAAAAGTAGTACAGCTGCTGAGGGAACTATACATTCTAATTTTTTAATGTGTTCCAGTTATTATCAATTGTGCCTACAGATCTTTGGTGCAGTTGAGTCTGTGTGGAGGTTGCACATGTCTGTGTACCACAGTAAGGCACTTGCATATAGAGTGCTGGCAAAACTGCTACCCCCTCCCACCCAAAAGATCCCAAACAACCAAAAATTCCCTATAGGTGATACTTTAGCATGAGCTGTGTGTCCCTGCTTTATCTCAGGTCATGCAAAAGTGAAGAGATAGCACGGAGCAGGTCTGTTGTGTGTGAGGATGCTCCCCTCTGCTTTCATATACAGATTTTTAATAAAACAAGTATGCATCTCTGCTTCTTGTCATTCCTGTCCCTGGGAAGCTTCATGTCCCTTTCTAGCTTCTATCAGTTTTCTGCTCTTTGGTTTTGATGTCTGTTCTTTATAAATCTTCCAGCCTGAAATCTGCCCAGAACTGCCCCCACGCCTCCTTGGCAGGACTAAAGCTCAGCAGCTGCAGAAAAAGTGAAGGTAAGAGGAGAAAAATCTTAAATCATCAGATAAAAATGTCCAAACCAAAGTTATGCTGCCTCAGGAAGGTGCAGCTTGCTATTCTTCTCCTACAGACCCAAGTGGGCAAGGAGTAGCTGCTTGGTGGATTAGCAGATGGAGAGTTTAGATTGTTGTTTCCAGCAGTGTTTGTACTCTAAGTATTTATCCACAGTGCACAGGAGCATGGTTCCACCCTTTCCTAGAGAAGTTGTGCCCAGGTTGGAGGTTTGAACACCCCTTCCTCCCAAGGGTAATGGGATTTAGATTTGTGATAGCAAGTTTGTGGCTCTTAAACAAAGTTGCTGAGACCTGCTGTTTTAAGCTGTGCTACTGGTAATCAGTCTCCTTTTGTGAAAGCATAAAGAGACAGATGTTGCAATTGCGAGTTAAGGCTCCACTGGGTGTTTGCTCGAGGTGTTCTTTCTCTGTGGGCACTGCCATGGGAGGTGGGGGAGTTCAGGAGGACACAGCTGGACACTCACCCTCCTCATTGCCAGTAAATGAGTGGATTTCTCCTTGCAGAATGCAACCTCTGCATGCGGCCATGTAGGGCTTTTTGTCCTGTATGCTCAGTTTTCAGTTTTAAAGTGCTGTGCAAAATGACTTCTTTGCTTCCAGCCACAGATTTGGAACTGCAAACCACCCACCGTACAGCTGCTAAGGCACAGATTATCTCCACAGCCAACAGCTTTAAGTTATCAAACAGAGATAATTTTACCTCTGTGACCCAACAAATAAACACCAGAATCAGGAAAAATCCTTTCGCCCACACAATCCTACCCAGGCTTTCAAGGGCAGAGTGAAGAGTTTCATCTGAGCCTGCAGAAGTGTCAAGGTCACCAGGTTTGTCCCATCCTGGATCGATGGTGAGCTGGCAGTGCAGTGGTGTGGGGTGCTCTCAGGAGGTCACGATGCTCTGTAACCTGATGAGACCACCTCTTGATGCTGCTGCTGCTGCAAAAAACATTAAATGAGTAGAACATACACTGGAAGTTGTGTTTGCAGTCCTGCTTTCACAGGAAAAATTGTGGCTTGGAATGGCTTTTGTTAATGACTTCAGCCTTTAACTTTCTCTTCTTTGGAAGAACATACATTTCTCACAGCTATCAGGAGTTTAGCACCATTAATAAAACACAACTGTTACATATTGTGACAATGCATCTGTGGCTTCTTTCTCACTGACCCATTGCCACCAGTGTTGAGAAAGAGAAGAAACGTAGCCCAGAAGACATATCAGAAAACATTTTTTGCACATTAAAAGTGAGTTTCTTTTTGCTTGCATTTCCCAGATCAGCTAATTGTGACCATTTTCTTAGAAATGAAGGCTCAGTGGTTTTTTTGTGTTAGTAAATTCTAGTTGCTCTGAGCTTCTCTCATTTTCCCTGCCCTTTCCCCCTTTGTTCTAGTAAACTCATTTCCTTATTCCTGTTATTAAGGATACTTAGCATGTTGTCATTGGGCAACAGCACTCATTTCTTCATGTAAAGAAGCTGCTTAATGTTTCATGTGTTGCAGTGAATAATTGAATAAAGAAAAATATATTAGCCCACAAAACTAGTTGGCAGCTGAAAGGAAGAAAGCATTTGCAGTCTGCTGGGGAAAAGTGACACTCCTGGCCTGGTGTCTTGAAGCACGAGGGTAAGGTTTAAAAATGAATATGTCTGGTATGACAGTAAAAAAAAATCTGGATTTTTCAACTTTCCATGCACTTATAACATTAATCTTTAATTGTCATATTCTTGAGCTACTGGCTGTGAGATCAGACCTTGAATTGGTAGGGCTATGGAAAACCAGGCTGGTAAGTGGAATGAAATGTCAGCAGGGACCATGACCTTGTGAATGGTCAGGGATGGAAAGGCTGTCAGCACTCAGGCAGGCAGGGGGCCTGGCAGCCTCATAGTGTATGGCATGAGCACATAAAAAAAGGGGTTTTATTGCCCTTCATAGTCCTTTTCACCCTTTCTGGACTGTACGGTCATTTCCCCTTTTCTTTTGATTTTATAATGCATTTTGAAGCACAACTGTTGGGCTCTGCAAAAGTGGGGTGAAGGACTGGGCAGATGAGACTTCTGTGCTGGGAGCTGGAAGAAGGCTGACTACTCCCAAATGATCTAAACAAACCATGGAATTTTTTTCTTTTCAAATGAAACCGGAACAGAGTTGTAATTTTGCAGTGACCTTTGCAATTTTATGAAATGAGACCAGACACTTGCCATCCTCATGGCAGAGGGAACCTTCTTCTAGCAGTAATTCAGGGCCCAGTTACAAATTGGGATCTGCTTTTCTTTTTACCTCCTCCCATCTAGTTTTTCTTCTCTCTGGACATATAATCTCAAATGGATAACATGCTTTAGTAGAATTTGCTGAGACCAGAGACAGGGAGTTATGCGGAGCAGGAGCTGCCGGTGCCATTGCACATCCCTTTGAATTTGGTTAGTGTGGGTCTTATCAGCTCAGGTAGGAGCCTTTGTGTTCTTTTTCTAGCCCCGCATTCTGAGATTTGGAGGCTGGATCACATAATTTGTATCTGCACCGTGCAAATTGCCTTTTGCATTTTCTTTTCTGTGTGAGATCTGCAGCTCTGGCTGTGGTGGGGACACAGTGAGCAGGACTGCAGGGGTGATGTGGATCTGGTGTGCTTGGTGCTCACCAGAGTGACTGCTCAACAACCAGAGAACATCTTGCAGCCCTCCAGCCTTCCCATGCTCTGCTGCTGTGCCAGTGTGACTCATCTGACCTCTGCTCAGAGTGACAGATTGGGTCCAATTCCATTTGTAGCAAAGTGGGGAGAAGCCAAGGGAGCTGTTGCAGCAACCAGAGAGTCTCCAAAATGAGGTGAAATGGGACTTTCCATTTCCAAAAAGACTGTTAAAAATTCTTATCAAAGGTTGGGCTGTACCAGTACTGTTAACTCTTCTGCTGGCTTATCTAAGTAGTAGTAGTAGTATTTGAAGTTGTGATCTTTTAGATCATGTCCACAATTCCTCTCTTTAAACTGACAAACTCTGCACTGAATGGCTCATACTTGGTAAGATAGATACAGAAAAGATGAGAAAAACTTCAAGAGGAAATGTGGTTTTTAATTACAATCTCATGCACCTCATCTTTGGTAGCTCACCAGTTTGTGGTGGCTATATGGCAGAAAGGATAGTGTCATTTTAAATGTGCTGCTTATTTCACTGGCTTAGACCTTTCCTGTAGACTTGATTCAGCAAGGTAAATAACCACACATCTACTTTGAATTGCATGAATATACTAGTACTGAAATTAGCAACACTCTTCCTGTGGTTCATTTAGGATGCATGGTTGCAGCTGACCCAATTCCTGCTGAAATAAGGGAAGAATTTCCAAGGATTCTATAAACCCAGGTCAGGTCCTAAATCTGTTTAACCCTTTAAGTGCCTGCACTGTTGTCTTCTTACCACAGTGTCGTGGTTTGGGAGTGGAACAAATGCTGGCATGCATTGCATTCATCCAAATTTTTTTCCATAAGGTGCAGCAAAAGAGGAGCTCTCCTCAGCTCCAAACACTCTAAAGTTTGTCTTCTGATGCTTCTGTGTGTCACTATCTAATTCCTCCCCTGCCTTGACCACTCTTGATTTTATTCAGCAGAATCTGTATTTTCCCTGTGCACGAGTAACAAGCAGGAGGAGTCACTGCACTCGAGAGTCAGTAGGAGGGCAACAGCAGCCAGACTTGGAAATCCAGTAACCCTGGTACTACTGACCTGAGGATTAAATCCTGCTCACTGAAACATGAGCCCAGGCTGCCAAATTGCCCGTGATAAGCTTTAAAGAGCTGGGAATAAAACCATGCCTGCATCTGTTTTCTTTGCAGCAACTTTTTAGCTGGAGGCTCATGACTGTCTGCAGCAATGTGAATACAGAGCCCCTGCAAGAGACCTGGCTGCGCTCAGCTGTACTCCTGGACCCCATTCTTGGGGTTTTGTTTATTTGTCGTCTGGATTAAGGGGATTAAAGACTTAACCTTTGTACAGCCTTTCAAATAATAACTTGTTTGTGCTCCTACTGCATGTTAGGGGAAGGATTCCCCTTCCCCCACCACCCTCCCCCCAACCCTGATTTCATGATACAAGTGAAGATCTAAGAGTGATCAGGCTCATGTAAAGTTGTATCTTTTGCTTTAAACACCCATAAATTCAGCTCAGTGCTCTGTTCTCCTTTGTATGGTGTTTCAGGACCAGGGCAGGGTACCTGCTTCAGACCCCTATCCCAGCAACTGGGAGCTGTCATGTTAGTAGGGGGCCACAGTTTGAGCTGCCAGATTCTCATCCAGCTGCTGCTGCTGCCTCTGCTGCTGCCTCTGGGCTGTGTTTCTTGTAAACAGAAATAAAATCCATGTTGCCAGATGGGACCCTGCTGCATGCCAGTCTCTTGCTGGCTGGCTGCGGCCATTCCTTACCTCCTGCTGTTGGAATGGCTTTTCTAAACAGGTTTCAGAGATTTGTAGTTCACACTGTAGCCCTTTGAGTTAGTGGCATTGGCTTTTTTGAGATTCTTTTGTGATTTTTTGGGGGATTATTCCAACAGTGAATGAAATCTTCAACAGCATCTAAGTGATTTAACAAATGTATTGGCATGTGCAACTCTCAAGGAAGACTTGAGAGTTGTCTTTAGCTTGAACATTGCTCTCCTACTCCCTGTGCATATTCCACATGTGATTAAGGGAAGACTCAAGGCACCTTTGGGACCAGCTGGTCCCGCCTGCAGGCATGGCCAAGACTTGTTTTCCTCAATATGATGCAAAACCTGCATGGTTTGAGAGATGCCCAAGAGACAGTCAGGTAGACATAAAGATGTGGATGGCCCTGGCTTTAAGGTCTTGTCCTTGGAGTTGCTTCCTTCCTTGAACCAAGAGACACTGTACGTGGGGGTGGGAGTTTTGGGAATTGCATTTTTTGGGGATGAGAGGTCATGGGAATGGGAGCCCCTGGGTTGAAGTGCATGAGGAAAAGGCTTTCCTCTGGCAGTTTGCTCCCTGGCAGGGAGGTTGATCCATCTGGTTCCCTCATGGGTAAAAGCAGTTGAGTCTTGAGAGCACTGTTTATGGAGCTATGGCAGTGCCAAAGGATCCCAGCAGATGAAACTGTCAGCATGGCACTTTGCAGACAATTGGAAGGGAAAAAAAAAAATCATAATTTTCGCTCTTCCTGTTCATAATGGATTGGATGTAATAGGGGTGATACAACTTTATCATCGGTATCAGGTAACAACTTTACCATCTGGAGTGTCATCACATTTGGTAACTGTTGCCTCCTACAACAAACTAGATAGAGCAGCTAATGTCGATAATAATTTAAAAGCTACAATACCTGGAAAAGCCATGAATCTACAAGTCTGTATCCAAGAGTCTGTACTGTCCAGCCATGCTCAGGACTGAGTGACCACTATTTTCCCTCCGAAGACAGCACAATACTGTGTCAGCCTCTAACAAAGGTTGTTACCATCAAGGACTTTACTCTAGGGAAATAGTTTTTAAAAGAACTGCCCAAATATTTCCTAAAAATGTACTTTAAAGAGAATCCTTAATCAAAGTGATAACAACAGGAGTATTACTTTTTGACTTTTTGACTCAGCCCTAGAACAGGTAAGTCACAGAGAGTTAACCATTTTCTGCATTTTAGAGGGGATTTTATCTTGCAAGAAATTTGCCCCACCCTACTTAAATGTAGAAGATGTGAGTCCCCTTGTGTCTTCTGCACAGCATAGGGAATACAGACTAAGCTTGAGCAATATATGTTAAATTTGCCAGAAGTTCTCCACTGCAATAAATGCCTCTTGCAACATAACACTGAAATCTGTGGATTGCAAGCTTGTGCTTTTTGGAGTATAATATACTCCATCCACTCCACCAAATGCCCATAAGGAAATTGTAAGTGAAATCAAACCACAATATATGAGAGTGAACTTGCACAGACAGTTGATTTAGGATGCAAGACCTCATTCTGGCTCCTGACTGTACAATTTTTAGAAGCAATTCACAGCAAGTACATTATAGCCAAACAAGTTGGTTTGGACATTAAGCTATATGGTGGGTAACATGAAGAAATAGATGGAAATGCGGTTACAAATTTGAAACTTTATCTTTGGAAACTCTGTAGTATTTCTGAGAGCTTCACTTGACCTATAACTGCTGGGTAGAGGCAGTAAAAGTGATGTAAAGGCAGTGAAAATGAATTAATTTGAAAAGTTTAAGTGAATATTAATAGGACCTGCTATATTCAACAATTTGCAAGCGTGTCTGGCATTTATAGATGAAATGTGCTGTTTGTTACATATTACATTAAAGAAGAATCCTGAACTAACATATCAAAATGTCAAACTAACACAGCATTTTTCTTTGATCTCCTTTTTTGTTAAAATGAATTATTGATAGCCTTTTCTGTGGCTGACAGGAGAGGTTTCTGAATGTTATTTGTGTACTAGATCAAATCCTATTCCTTCTGTAGACAGAGGTCTTTACAACAATATCTACATATGGTATGTGCAATTGCAGAGCTCAGATTCTTTCGACCAGGGAATGTTCTCCCCACCCATCCTGTGATTTCTTAGGCTGATATTTTCATTGGACATCTTTAAGCAAATATACAGCCCACCCTGGAGCCAGCGGTCAGGACGAGGGTGCAATGGCTTTGTGTGGGCCCACAGACCACAGTGGTGGGTGTGCAGCTCCACAGAGGG
The DNA here is from genome assembly GCA_013401135.1 of Cettia cetti. NCBI lineage: Eukaryota > Metazoa > Chordata > Aves > Passeriformes > Sylviidae > Cettia > Cettia cetti. The sequence goes on along the minus strand of VZUI01049091.1, from coordinate 31,358 downwards.
AGCTGGAGCTGGTTTCCCAGGTTCTGCAGAGAAAAACCTGTTCGTCTCTTCAGAAATGTGGCTTGGAGAAGGTGTTTTCCAGAGTGAGGTTAGATTTATGCTAGGTTTTAGGGAGATGGGGTGTATGGTTCTGGAGATTTTGGTGGTACCAGGGGATAACAACATCTCTATTATCCGTCATCACCTTGTTTGGATATCATCAAAGCCTTGGTCACTGGAAGAGCTCTCAGTCACTCTGAGTTCTTTGGTTTGCAAAACTCTCTTTCTTCTCAAATGTTGTCCCAATTATAGTTCCAGAAGTCATATCCTTCTTAAGGATCCACCTCACTCCTGGAGCTTGGCAGCTCCCAAACCTTTTTGCTGCACTTCACCTACAGATGCAGAAGTGGTTTTGGCTTGTTTTATTTTACGGTCAGAAATCTCCCTCTGAGAAACAAAGCTTCCTCCTCATGGCCCCCTGTTTATCCTGTTTAGCATTTTTAATTGCATCAAAAAATGCTGCTTCAGTTTGGCAGCTGCTGGGGCTTTTCCTCCGACATCTTCCTCTGACATCTCTGTGTTTATTCAGGCACAAGAAAGGATGGTGCAAACCATGGCCATAAGGCTCATGAAGGGTTTTAGATTTGCATGGATTTAAATTGTTTCACTTGGTTTAAGTCAGAATAAATTGACTGGAAATGTGGGTGATGGTGGCCCTAGGCAGAATTCTGCATGGAGGACAGAGGGACACACTTATCTATTTGTACTCCCCCATCCCCAAATGTGTTTCTGTTGCCTGCATCCCATTACAGATTTGAGAAACACATTTCCCTCCCTGCAGTTGTGGAATGGGGGACCTGAAGCCCTTGTCTTTCTGTACCTCCAAGGAGATGCAAAGCCTGCGAGTGCCTTTCCCTTCCTTCTGCTGTCTCTCAGCCAGCAGGTCTGCTAGCTTCCTTCATGCTTTAATCAGGTTTTTTCTCTCCGTTCTGCTGACCCAGTTTAGGCTCTTTGAAGGCACGGCAGAGCTCCCCGGCGGCTGCAGCTCTGCCTTCGGGGGACGTGGATGGGCGGTGGAGCAGAGCAGATGAAATGGCAGCAGAAGCACTCAGCCCAGGGGAGAAGGGTGGTTTTGGAGGTGTAGGTCTCCTTCGTGTGCTCCCCTGGGCACATTTGGGTGCATGTTTTTCTGTCTTAACTGCTGCATAGGGTGTGCTGTTGTTTTCTGTTTGGTTGTCTGGGGGGTTGTTTTGTTAATTTTATTTTTTTTAAAGGAGATTTCATTTCAGGGCTGCTGGAGCAGTCTGCAGTGAGGTTTTACACATGCATGCTCACACTTCATGCCTTAATAGCACCTGACATAACCTGGTCATAGGCACGAGCCAGGCAGAGATTATCCATCCCCCACCACTGCTCTGTCCCCTCTCCTGTCCCCTTTATGTAGGGCATCCTGTATCTCAGCCAGCATCCCCTGCCTGAATCCCTTGAGGAGCCTGAGGGGAGCCCTCCCTGCCTCCCCTTTTTATGCTGGGGTCTCAGTTTTGTGTTCAGATGCTGAATTTTGGGTGAGTGTGGCTCTTTTCTCTGTGTATGGTGGGGGTGCCAGCTTTGCTCAGACTGCACAGGGATGATTGCAGCTCTGCAGTAATAATTACATGAGCCAGGCCAAGGAGTGAAGGTAGGAGAGACGATCTGCGTGGTGGGATGACTTAGGGGTGGCATGACACAAGCCTAGGGCCTGACTTTCTCTTTGCAGGCTGCAGAAACTTCTCTCAAAAAAGCTGGTGTCTAGGACAGTGATTTATCACATGGCTGCCAGTATCCATTCTCTCTGTGTGGCACTTGACCCCACTTGTTTTTCAAAGGCCTTCAGAAAAAGCATGAGACCATTTGTTTTCATGGTTTTTGTTGGTATTTGGTGGTTTCCTGCCTGACTCAAGGATCTCAGGTGGTGTAGGAAGAAACTAAGGACCTGTCCTCATGAGATGCTGTTTGAGATGAATTCCCTGACAGTTTACCTTTAGGAACTTTTATTACAAATTTATTTTATTTTGTCCCATGTCCCATTAACCAAGAAGAGTAATTTTGGCTTTCATCCAAATTTGCTTTAACCTGAGTGAATCTACCTGTGTAGACATGCTTTGAGGTATCAGAGGGCCTTCATTATAAATCTGGTCTGCTGTGACAGCCTTTGGCTGACCCTTGCTGACCCTTCAGCAGAGGAGACACCACCTCATGTTTCCTTCACCATACTTAAGACTTTTTCATGGCTGGTAGATTCAATCATGTGGGCAGAAGATCACCCAGATGGGGGCTCCTTGTAGCTGCCCTTCTGATAATACTCATGGTCCTGGCCTTCTGCAGACTGTTGCTTGATTTGTGATCTCACACTGCAGAGACTGTTCAGAGCCCGTTCCTCCTTCTCCTAAATGGTTCTTTAGGTCCAGGCTCTCAACCCTGTAGGAAAAGACACAGAAAGATGGATTTCTGCATCTGCCTAGTGGTTGGCAGGTCAAAACCAGCTTGTTCCAACCTAGAGCATATCCCATATGGCACTTTGCTGTTCAGGCTCTGTATGGAAAGTTGTGTGCAGGTTCTGGTGTGTAGGAGATGCCATCCTTGTGTATTAAAACAGAAACTGCTTTTGTATCTGTTCTACAGATGATGCATTCTTATTTTTGTAACCTCTCTTTTTGCCTGTTCCTTGTCTCCTTGTATATCTTCATGGGGGCTAATTTTAAACACTGGATCTCTTTCTTCTAAATTCCATTGCTGGTTTCCTCATGCATATTTGTTATTCAGTGAATAAAACAGAGAACTTAGTGAAAACTAGTGTGAGTTGTATTTGTTAAAGTGGGTAGATAATGGCCCTGGAAGTTTTCCCAGGGGGTTATTTTGGTCCTGGCCCTCAGGAGCAGAGCTGCTGGCAGGGCTGGGCTGTGCCAGAGTGCCTGGTGGTTTGTGGTACACACACAGGCTCTGCAGCAGACCCCTGGCTTCATCTTTCATTTGAGATCGTGCCAGTATTTAAGTTCTGCAATGAAAGGAAGTGCAAAAACCCTTCTCCACACACATGGTAGTAATACTTTAACAATATTTATAGAAAGGGCTGGTATTTTTTCCTGTTGGTATTAAATTAATGTAAGAAGGATTGAAGTGTTACTACAATGCAGTTCTTCATCTCCTCAGAGCATTTATTCTCTGCTGTCTAACAACTCCGTGTGAACTGATGTTGTCTGGTCATTTTTGGATTGTTGCTCTCTTGTGGTCTAGGCACAGGTCTTGGGAACCCCTCTGTACCACCATATTTCTCCACCTGAGGTTATTAGTGGGGTTTGTGTGTTCATCAGACGCAGGTTTGAGAGTTGTGTGCGGCTAAGGCTGAACATCAGAGGTAAGACATGGCTTTTGGACTGATCCTCGACAGACTTAGCAGAGCCAAGACCTGAGCCCAGCTGCTTTGCACTGTCTCCCCAGCAGAAGAGAATAGTAGGAGCAGCTCAGTTCTTCTGCCAGTGTATTAGTGCTTTAATTTTTAGTAATTTCTCCAAGAATCCCCTGTTTGTAATTTTTCCCTCTATGCAATAGCTGACTACTTAAAAGCAGAGGCTTGATTTCTTGCAGGCTGTGTTTTCTGTGGTTTTAGTAATTTAACCAGTATACACATGTGTGTATATATGTGTGGTCATCTGATCAAAAATAAATGCTGTCAGAGCTTTTGGTCCTGCATTCAGGGCATAAAAACAGGCAGTGCTTTGGGCAGTTCAGGCAGCCTTCACACTGATGTCTAGAAAAATCCAATCAGTTGTTCCTTCAAAAAGACACCTTTCTTTTCAAGCAGCTCAGAAATACATTCAGATATATAATCCAGGCAGCAGAACTGAGGTGAAATTAATCCATGTGTAGTTCCTACATTGAGAAAATGTATGGAAAACTTAGTAGCAGATTGCCCCAAGATGGCACTCTGTGTGCATGTCATGTCAAAATAATCTTATGGTTCTGAAAGACCATCTTTATGCACTGCATATGTCTCTTCCTGGAGAGGAAAGGAGTAAGCCAGAGGTGACAGGCATGCAGCAAGTATTGTCACACAGCCCTTGAGTGATGGTCAGTGAGGGGATCAAGAGTGTTGTCATATGTGATATAGGCAAAGATGGGAGGATCACAGCAGAAAGGGAACTAGTGGTTTGTGACCAGAACGTGACCTAATATATTTATGTCCTTTTACATTATTTTTTTTTTTTTGTATTGATAAGGTGGTGTAATTCCCAGATATACATAATATTTCATGCAATTGTTTTGCTATTCATTTATCTCTTCCTATGCAGTGTACAATCCTTTGACTGGGAAAGGAGTTGTGTCCTAAGCAAAATCTGACTGCTGAGAAAGTAGTGTTTCCAAGGGGTAGGTCCAAAATAATAAAATAGCTTCCTCTTTTGTTAGTGGAAAAATTGCTGAAACATTAAAAAAAAAAAAAAAAAAAAAAGTGACAGGATAGAGGGGAAAAGATGGTACCTTAACTTTAGGTAGAGATCATAGGATCATAGATTGGCTTGGGTTGGAAGTGACCTTAAATACCATCTCATTCCAACCCCTCTGCCATAGGCAGGGGGACCTTTCCCTAGAGCAGGTTGCTTAAAGCCCCTTCCAGCCTGGACTTGGACACTTCCAGGAATGGAGTGCCCACAACTTCTGTGGGCAACCTGTGCCAGGTGCTTCACCATTCTCACTGTACTATTTTTTCCTAAAACCTAATTTAAACTAAATCTTCTCTTTCAGTTTGAACCCACTTCCACTTGTCCTGTCATTCCAGGTTGTTATAGATAATCCCTCTCCCTCTTTCTTGCTGGGTCCTTTCAGGTACGGGAAGGCCACAATTAGGTCATCCTGAAACCTTCTCCTTTCCAGGCTGATAAACCACTGATAAACTCAATTGTCTCAGCTTTTTCCCATAGCAAAGGTACTCCATCCCTCTGATCATCTTGGCAGCCTCCTCTGGACTCACTCCAGCAGGTCCCTGTCCTTCCTGTGCTGGGTCCCCAGCTCTGGATGCAGAGCTCCAGGTGGGTCTCACCAGAGCAGAGCAGAGGGGCAGAATCCCCTCCCTCCCCTGCTGCCCACGGGGCTCTGGATGCAGCCCAGGATAAATTAGTCTAAATTTTGGAAATTCTTAGGGCCAAGGGGATTAGCCAAATGTATATTTTATTGAATAGAAGATTGTCAAATATGTTTAAATTTGTTTGGTGTCTTAGCAAGGATGTGAGGGACTTTTTTTTCCTCCTTGCAGAGTAATCTTTATGATTCTCCTTTAATGATTTTTTTGGTCTATCTGAAAAAATGGGAAAGAAAATTTTAAAATAAATAAAGTTTTCTCTTTATCCAGTTCCTCTGTATCTGTCATTTATAATTCTTTAATGATTTAAATGATTTGAATAATCCATGTATTTCCAAATTATTTGCAGAAGGAAAAAAAAACCTTTCACACTTTTGCATTGCATTTTTTGGAATAATTTTTATCAACCTATGACTGAAAATTTGTCTCCATTTTGAAGCTTCCTGTAATAGACTGAGATAAAATCTAACTCTGCACTTTATGTACTCCATGGGCCAAATAGTTCCTTAATTCCATTAAGCAGGTTCAGCAGAGAATGGAGTAATTTACAGGAAGCACTTTGCCCTGAATCCCCTTCAAAGGGACTGGCAAATTAGGTATGGCACAGGCATGTGGAAGAGAGTGAAGCCTCCTTCATGGGCTTGGAAGGTGAAACCTTGAGTGGCAGGATGTTTTCTGGAGCACAGGGATCTTACTCTGTGGTGCTGCTGCCCCTCTGATCTCGCTCAGGTGCTCACCCATCGCTGCCTTCATGTGTCACCTGGAGGTCACTGCCTGCACTGATGCAGACACTGATTGTGCTGCTCCACAATCTGAGCCTTCACAGCACTCACAAATCTGGATTTGATGTGGCATGACAGGACACCAACTTCTGCTCTGGCAGGGAGACTGTTCACGTGCAGTGCAGTCTGCCAGGGTCTCCCAGGACATTCGAGTCGTATCCGTGTGTAATGGCCTTGTGCAGTTAAGTGGAGCACGCTGTCTGAAATGAAAGTCAAATTTCAGAGCAGGCTTGTTTCCCTTCCCTCCCTCTCCCTCCACCAGTGCCCCTTTCACCACCACAACGGGATGTCTTCCTGCTTCCCTGTCGCTCCCCAAAACACACAAGCCCTCCTTCCTGCGTGGTGTAACTAATCTGGTTTACTGACTGAGATCTGCCGGGGCCTTTAAAGTGATGCCAGCTGCTGTGTACTCAGTGTAGCATGGCAGCATTTCAGAGTGAAGCTAAAAATTCAAATCCAATAAGCAAGGAAATAACCATAAAGAAGAAGCCCTCGTTTCTGTTCTGTCCATCAGCTTGCTGCCTGATGGGGCAGCTTTGCACTAAAAATTGGCCACAGACCATATGTTAGAAGTATGCAGACCTCTTTTTCCCCACTTTTTTCCTTTTTAAGCTCAAATCTCTGAAGCGATGCACTTTTTAAAAAATCATATTGGAAAATCACATTATTTTCAGGGATGAGCTCTCAGGCAGTTTGGATCCCTTTTTCTCTGTGTTGGGATTAGCAAACAGAAGCAAAACTCACACTTCTCTTCCTAAATCCCCATTCAAAATATAAGGGAGGCTACCTAAGCTCAGGTTTTGTTCTTTTGAGATTTAACTGAAAGAGAGTTTCAGTGATGGGGTTGTGATCCTGTAAGGTGCTGGCTTTCATGAAAATTAGCAGAACAATTTTGTGAAAAAATATTTGCATTTCAAGCGAATGCAGATTAGTAAGACTTTTATGGTGAAAAGACTTATATGGTTTTGTGAAAAAAGGAGGTTAAAATAGTTTCTTGTTTGTTAAGTTTGGGGAGAGAAGATGACTTTTCAAAAAAGCCCTAAAGAAGCCCCAAAATGACAGAACATCATGTGGGGGAAGAGGATATGACAAAATCTGAGTAATGGGAGAAACCATCCACAGTGCCAGAATTGGTCCTGGAAGCAAGGTGATGTTTGCTTTTGGAGAAGAATGGAATGGGTGCTAGAAGCTCTGTGGCTCTCTAAAAAGGCAGAGTGATGCTTCTCTTCTGCCAGAGCATTCCAAGCGAAAACTGTTCTTATATGGTTTCATCAGACCAATTTTAACTTTTAATTTATTTTTATTGTACGAAACAAATAAAGAAATTTGCCAGTGTAGGGAGGATTAAGAATGGATAATCCATTTTTGTGACTCATTCTGATAAGAAAAGAACTCATCAACTCCCTGTAGCCTTGCATCTGAAGACAGTTGCTGACAGATTGCACAAAATATGTCCCTGCATTTTTAGGACTCCGAGACAGCATCTTGCAAGCAGATAAAACCAGATAAAACCAAATAAAACCTGACAAACCGTCTTTGTACTGGAGAGATGAGAAGAAAAATGCAGATAGTTTCTGTTAGAGGATTTGAATGTGAAGCTCTGAAGAAGGACATTGAGTTATAACTTAAACTCCTTAAATGTTCGCTTGGACATGAAGAATCTTTGTTAATTAAAAGTTATTGCATAACTGCTGCTGGGGAGTGAAAAGTTTATTTTTAATTATACTGTGTTACATAATGGTTACACTATGACAGAGGCAGCATGATGAAGTGAAAGAGATTTAAGTACACTTTTTAATACAGTGAAATTAAAAAGTGAGGTGTTGATGCATTAATTCATCCTTGACTTGTCCCTGGGTATGTTTCATGATCTCTGCTTCAGCACTCAGTTTTTGAGGACAATATCTGTTTGTTCTGTACTTGTACAGCCCACAGGCTGTGATGACGATTTCTTGAGCATGGTATTCATCAAGATAATAAATAATCTTGTCCACTTTCAGCTTCTCCTTTGATCTCGGAATGTTTTGGCCAGCAGACTGGTACACATGCATCTGTAACTAATATGCCAACAAATCACATCTATAATTTATTGTAATTGTGGAAAACCTATTTCAGCTGGATGATTTCTTAAGTAATTTATTTAACTCTGGTTATAGAAATGTATTTTCTGCCTTGATACAAAGAACTATGGGCTTTAAAAGCTTAGCCTGCAACAGGACAATTAAGTATGTGGTTTTTGACCAGAGACAGCATCTACCGAAATGTTGCAAACACAGAAAAGGAAAGTAAGATGTAGGGGAACTGAATATTTGCATGTAATGTGAGTAAAAGAGAAACTTGTTTTCTGTCTAACTTTAAAATATCTCCTAGGAAATACTCCCTTCCCTCTTTGAAGTCTCTGTGTGCCTCTTCAATGTTTGCCAGCATTGGAGAGTTATCACTGTGGGACTTTGGGTCATTAGGAGAACTTGCCTTGCTTCTGCATGCTCAGGGCTGGGGCTGCTGGATGCAGCCAGGCTCTTCTTCAGCCTCTGCTCCATTGTACAAACCCCCCGTGTGGGGCTTTGATGGCTGAAGTGCTGTGTCCTGAAGTATGATGTTCAATTTATCTAAACAAAATACTCATCTGGAGAAGCCAACACCAGCTGATCAGGCTGAGCAAAAAAAAAAAAAAAAAAAAAAAATCCAAAACAAAACAAAAACAAAAAAAAAAAAAACAAACCAAACCAAACCAAAAAAACAGGAAAACTTCATTTTACAGAGTGGTCCTGTGTTGACCCTAGTTAGACTTTAAAAGGCTTGTTTCTAGCCATGAGCACACTACTGTCCATTTACTTTTGCTTTGACAAGCACATTTCCTACAAAGGGACTGATGATGATGGTGATTATTGTTGAGCTGGCCTATATTGTGTAGGGTTTTTAAGCTAAATGATGATAGAGACCATAACAGCTCTAAGGAAATCTGGTGTGAGACTACTCTGCTTTGTCACCTCTGCTTGCCCTTCCCCCTCTTCAAATTCTGTAATTTCTGGAAGACTTTTTTGAGTTACAGAGGAAAAGCTGGAACTGGTTTACCACATGACTTAGTGGGGCTTTCAACAGAAACTTACAGCTATTGAGTATTTCTGACAAAGTCTTGTCAGAGGTTTGAAGCTTGCTTTGTGAATGCATTGATTAATTAATGTCTGCCTCTCTTTCATGGCTTTGACTATTATTTTTTTAATGGAAGCCATCACAAAGGGCTTAATTGCAGTGTTTTTTAAATTATTTTGTCTTAGAAGTATTTGTCGGGAAAAAAGCACATGAAATTGAATGGATGTAAAAATTAATAACATCAGATCCTTTCAAAAAAAAGGAAATTAATCCAATGAAGATATGCAATATCAGATTGTGTCTATGGAGTCAGATATGCAGAGATCCCTGTCTGAGGTACATGAAATTATGAATTTAGAGGGAATGACAATATTGTCTGTTGTTGATGTTACAATATGTTTTCATCCTGTTGTGTGGTGGGGTGGCTAACACTCAAGGGTACAATGTGCCTGGTGTTGTCATGCACCTGTATGAACAGCAGGCTTGTGCACTGTCTTTCCCTTTCATGCTTGTCCATGTATCTTCAATTGTCATCTAAGTATAAAGCCCAAAACTCCAATAATTTGATTGTTCATTGTAAGCTTCTTATGTAAGTATGTGCTTCTTATGTCCTTTAGAGGGGCTTAATTAAACTCTTTTCGGATAGCTGGAAAAAGTAGAACAGGAAGGCAGGATGTCAAGTAACTCTCCAGACCAGTCTGATCTCCCAAAACCAAAGTAGATCCTTGAAACCCTGCACTTGGGATTAAGATGCCTGCATGATTTTGAATGCTAGAATCATGAATCTTTGTTTTGGTAAATATCAGGGATAATGCATTGTTTATCATAATTTTTCTTAAACATTAGAGGGGAATGTGTGTCAGTTGCAAAACAGAAAGAAGAGGCCTAATGGAGAGGTACTGAGACCAGAGATGGTGTTGGTGTTAGGGGCAGGACTTGATGGGTGGAATGGTTCAGCTCCACAACCTCAAACTCCAGAAATATGCTGCCTGGGGAAGACACACAAAGGAGCTGCAGCAAGCAGCACATAACCCCATCTATACCCCAGGAATACATAATGGTGTGCATTTGGGTATATGGTGTAAGATGCAGCCTTTACAGGATGGGGGTGCAATAAAAGACTTTGCAGACAGCAAATACTGCTGAGCCCTGACAAACCTCATCAGTTGGCCAGCACACCAGAACCATCACCTTCTCTAAGGCACTTTGCCTTTTCTTTCCTCTTTGTGAAGTAGATGCAAGAAAAGAGTAGGTGTCTGTTTTAAACACTGGCTTACTGAGCTCAGTCCTGAAAATTGAAATCTGTCTGTGACTGGGAGTTGTTGGCTTCCACTCAGTGGTTCTCTGGGGAAGAGCTGCACACTCTCACAGCTGGTTTCCCTGGAGTTTGGCTGAAAATCCTCTGCTGCTGCCTTCTTGTGCCTGTGTTTATCCCAGGGGTGGGAGGCAGCTGATATCCTGCTTCCTTGCTGGCATTCTCACATGGGAGGCTTGTAAGTTTTAAATCAACTAGAAACCAAGACAAGGTAGAACTTAGATTCATTTGAGAGCTTTTTTTTTGGGAGGGATGGGGCGGGGGGGGGGGGGGGGGGGGGGGGGGGGGGGGGGGGGGGGCGGGGGGAGGAGGGAGTGGGGTTGGGCAGTGGCCACTGATTTACTAATTTGTTTTTCTAACTCATGAGTTTCCACCCCACATAAATGTAACCAGAAAGGAGGCAGCATCACTTGGCAAAGGAACCTTTAGGTTAAGTTTCGTTTTTCTGGAAATGCTTTTCCTTAGTTGTTAAAAAGAAGATTGAGGTTTTTGACAGCACAATGTGGTGTCCAGCCCATGTGTGAGTGGCAAGGAACACATTGTAGGGGGTGCCAGATGTTTTTCTCTGCCTCAGGGGAATATCTTCGAAAATACTCACCCTTCTGGTGAGATCTGCTGCTATACAAACTGCAGAAACTTAGAAGGATCCCAAACATTTGTGCTGCCTGTGGACACTGAACTGGTGCTCTTGTACATCTGGAGCTCAGTAGAAAGCCAGAGGATCGTCTATCTTGATTTGAAGCTCTGTGACCAGACACATGTCTGGCTCATCATCTCCAGTGCACCGCTACTGCAAATTATTTGAATTTCCTGTGTGTCTGTAACCAAGGTAATGGCACTCGTCGTCACTGGTGGAGCTGGCTGTCCTGCTTCCCTCATGGATTTTCTTGCCTCTGATGGTACTTTGGGAATGGTTGTCTCTGGCTGAATGACATGATCCCTGTTTTGCTTGATGATTGAAAATGTCTGCTTTGCTCTTGAAATCAGAGCTGATTCAACTTTTTTCCACTGATATTTGTTTTACCTGTGCCTAGCTGCTGTTAGATGTGTACTGACTGCAGCTTTGTGAATATCTGTTTTCCTGCACTGTGCTTTGGGGTCAGTATAGGAAAAAAAGATGTCTGTGTTCTTAGAGAGGACAGCATTCCCTGAGAGTGCTCTCAGCTGTTGTAGAGATTTGTGTCTGTCTTCTGATGGGTATCTGTTTTTGTTCTGAGGAATTGTGTGGACCAGAAAGTCAACAAAATATAGGTCCAGAGAGATATTGGGAGTTGTGGAATCCAGCTGCCCATCCTAGAGCAAAACAATATGCTTAGGTCATCCCTGATGGATGGGTCCTAGCTTATTTAGCCTATTCTTTGAAAAACCTAAGGCAAAACCATTTTCTACTAGCCTGTTCCTCTGCCCTGTCCTTGCAGGTTTTTTCTATTCTGTAGCCTAGATAGTCCTTGTTGGCAATTAAGCTGATTAATTTTTGGTTTGCTCTCAACGGACATATAGTAAAATTGATTGCTGTACTTTTTGCGGCCTTACACAGCTTTGAAAATTTACTGTGTTCAGACCTCTTTCTAAGCATACTTACATTCTTTTCTTTGAGTCTTCCCACAGAAGGACACCCACCCTGCAGTAAAACATCCAAAATCTGGAATATTTCTCTTGGTCACCTACTAGGTTGTCTGGGAATCTTTCTTACTGTATTCAGTGGAGATGATTCATGGAAAAATGCTGGTTATAATCTGTCATGGCTATCTTTATTTCTAAGTAGTTTCTTTTTGAACCTCTTTATAAAGATGACTTTACCAGATATAAATACACGTAAGCAAAAAAAAAAAATCTTCTTTAACACAAAATATTATTGAAGTTCCTTTTCATACAGCAGCAATTTAAATGTTTCTTTCTTCCTTTCAAAATATAGGATGGAAAGATTTAGGGAATTGTGGGTATTTTTTCCTCCTTCTTACCTCAAAACCCTGCTGCAAAAATTGTGCATCTTCCAGAATACCACAGGGCAATTTTGTAAATGTGGAGACAACCAGAGCTGGAGCTGCTTTGTGGAATTGAATGGCTTCACACTGTTTTCTTCCAGCTGAATATTTGACTGTGTGGGAGGGTTTTCTCCTAAAAGCAATGAAAAAACAGGGGGGAAGAAAACACTAAGTAAATTATAGTTCCAAATTTATTCAACAGATCACAGTTTCCATACCATGGATACAGATTATATCACTAATATTTCCCACAAAGAAAGGAGGTAGTGCCACAGACCTGCAATTAATATTTCACTTCAGCAAAATATTGTGATGTAGCTGTCCTGATTCGCAATACGTACAAAATGAGTGTGTTCCAAGCATTATTTTGCACTCTGCTTTAGTTTCTTGGGAGAAGCGCAGCAGTGGAAAGTGGTAGTTTATAAAAAGCACAGTTGGTATCACTTGGAGGGATTTTTGTGCTGTGTGATGTGGCATGGCGTGTCCTCTCCTCAGATTATAGACAGCCAAAGTTAATTGTCAGTGTGATGCCAAGCTGCAGCCAGCTCCATGGCTGCCTGGCCTGGCCTCTTGGTCAGTTTCCCATGCTACACACTCCAAAGTTTGGGATACTATGAAAAATACAGTGTGAACATCTGCCTGCCTGGGCTGCTGCTGCTGCTCCCTGTGGAGAGAGCTGGGCACTGGTGTGGAAGGATGTGCCAGCCTCTCATGGGTGCCTGTGTCAACAGGCTGGAAACACTGAGCATCCATGCAAAGAGCAAAGGCTCTGGTCTGGCCATCACAAAAGTGTGCAGGCTTGATCTGCTCCTCCAGCTAAGACAGGTTTTAGTGTTTTGGTATAATAAAGCAAAGCCTAACCTAAGGATGTGCATTTTCAGAAGGCAGGGAATTTTTTTTCCTTTTTCAACCACTTTTCTGCAAAACATTTTAAGTGCTTTGTTGTGGGCAATAAGTATATTGTTGAAAAAGGTTGATAGGCGCTGCCTGGGTTTGACACAAGTGCCTGTGGGAGCAACATGGTTGGTATAATGACTTATTAGCAGAGAAAGTGCTTTGAATGCTAGGATTTCTGCTGCCCAGAGATGCTGGAAGAAAGCTTCATAACAGCTGGGGTGGTCACAGTTTTGGCTGAAACTTTGTGTTATCTGTAAGGGCTGAACTCTGGATAGTAAAACCAAAAACCCCACAATATTTACCAAGGGGCACTTGGTGTTTCTACTTAGCTTTGCATTGACATCTCTTCAGAAATGTGAAATTCTAAATCGGGGTGGGGTTTTTTTCTTCCACTTCTCCCTGTTTCCATCACCATTATGTTGTGGATGTTACCAGGTGCTGATGGTCACCAAAGCACCATCACATTCCATTCCTGCCTGTGCAGCAGTGCACCTTCCTCTGTATCAGGATCCCATAGGGGATGTTTTGCATGCATGCAGCTCATTTAGGGAAGTACTTGGAACCTGCAGACCTACTGGGAATTTAATTTTATTTTTTTCCCATGCTAACCACCAATTTTTGCTCAGTAGTAAAATTTTTAGTGGAGAAATAACTGGTAAAAAAGCAGAGCTGCCGTGCATTTGGAGAAAAGATGTGCCTTAACTAAATCATTACTTCTAGAAAAGTTGTTTAGTCAAGCTGGCACCCAGCTGCCTTCACCCTGGTTAGCAAGAGTCTTCCACCAAACCACAAGACTCCACCAGGAATCTGTTTTCTTAAGAAGTAATCCTTGTAAATACTCATCTCAAATTGCAATTTTCTCTTTCCCCAGTTTCCCTGGTTTTGCTAATCTGGGTATCCTTGATATCCCTTGCCTGCTATATCTTCCCTGGCCTCAGCCAATTCCCTACACTCTAATCTTTAATCCTTAGGTTGATTTTTTTTTTCTTTAGCCTGTGGTTTTCCATTAGTTAATCTGGGTTTTGCACACGCCTGGTTTATCTTGCAACACAGTGAGTTGCCCACTGTTGGTCACCTCCACCAGTGCAGAGCCACCTCTGCAGCTCTTTTTGTTGACATAGGGAACATGCTGTCAGAAGTGCAGCAGTGACTATGGGGATTATAGACCGGCACAATTTAGCACAGGTCAGAAATTCTCCCAGAGAATATATGAGTTGGGAAATTGTTTGGATTGAAGTTGGCACAGAAAAGTGCAGGGGCTCTGCCCAGTGCAGCTGAGTAATCCTTAAGATGTTTTCTTCGTTTTTGTACATAGTATTTTCAGCTGGAGTCCAGGCAGCCCACCAAATTCTGTTAACAGTCAGATCCTAAGGGGATTAGCTAATGACTTTCCATACTGATTGGGTAATGACTTTTTGGAAAGTGAGAACTCAGCAGAAAACAATCCTGGCAATTACAGTCTGCTCATGTCAATACTGCAAGTGCTGCAGAGCAGCTCCATGAATAAAATGGCTTAACTTCTCAAATTAAGTCTGTGTCTGTCTCACTAACCTCCCTACAGAGTCTCCTGTTCTTGTCTGATAGAGGAATACCTTTTGTGCTCCAAACTCTTTGGGAGTGAGAGTGGTTGTAATCTCCCTGAACAGATTCTTGTTCTGTCTGCTGCAATAGCTTTTGGTGGCATGCCCTGGATCCTGTTGGCATTCCAGGTGCAGCCCAGCCGTGTGGGCTGGTGGCACACTCATGTGCTCCCCAGGCAGATCCTGTCCTTTTCACCAGGAGAGATACTCAGTATGCTACTGAAAACAGCAAAAAAGCTTTCCTGACTTTGGACGAAAAGACAGGATTTCAGACATCCAAATCTGGTACAGGCATCTCTGGGGACATAATTGCTCTTTTGAAATGTATGGTTAAGAGGGGAAGTCTCTAAGCAGATACTTGAATGAAAGTCTGGAAACAAGGGGAGAAATAGTTGCATATGTAAACACTCAGTTCAGAACAGGTCAAAAAGAGGGCAAGTTTCCAGCCAGCATTCTGATAGCTCTTCCAGAAAGGTGGAGCATAACCT
The DNA here is from genome assembly GCA_013401135.1 of Cettia cetti. Classification (NCBI taxonomy): domain Eukaryota; kingdom Metazoa; phylum Chordata; class Aves; order Passeriformes; family Sylviidae; genus Cettia; species Cettia cetti. Next base: position 16,126 of record VZUI01049091.1, on the reverse strand, counting down.
CACATTGACCCTTAGGGTATGCGAAACAGAATAGTTACGCTATAAGAACAACGCAAAAAAGAAACAAAATATACCCAAGAAGGATCTTCCACCATACCAACACTTAAGGCTTTGTTCCCACTGAAGACAAGAAAGGGTGTGCAGCAATCTTCCTGGTACTTGCAGTAATTTATTTTTTTTTCTAAGCATTCATTTTGCCAGAAAAACAACAGTTTAAAGACATGTTAGCAGCTGCATCTGCAACTGAATCCTTCAGCCATTGTTATGCATAATTACTCACTGTTTTATCAATTCTGTTGTGCTCCCAGTAGCCTGGTTTGAGAGCCAAAGCACATCACTGAGATGTCTGCTCGGGTCCCATCAGAGGCACTGAAACTTGGCTGACTAACTGCTTTGTGCTCTTTGTTTTACCCTCACTGCTTGATACTTGATATAAAAATCAAATAAACCCCTCTAGCCTGTAAACAGGATGGCAAAGTTCACAGGTAACAACAGTGGCTTGCATGCCACAGTTTGCCTTCTGATGTATGGAGTTTCTAACATACCTCTTCAGCAGATTCTTAGGAAGAGGAAAAACTGCAGATAAGCAGTTTATTGGAGCTCAATGTGGCTGCTCCATTCTCCTTCCAGCTACTGTTAGACACAGTCTTAAGCAGTGTTGGTGACTTAGTTGTAAAGAGCAGCTTAATATTGGAAGTGTTGGTAGATTCTGATGGTCAGCACAGAGAAATCTTAATCTTGATTTCACTGTAACATACTGCTTTGGAGATTTTTTTGTTCTGTGTGAGCTCACCTCTCCCATAGCTGCTTGCCTTCTCCTTCCCCACTGTCACTGACTTTCTTCCCTGAGGAGCCTATCCCAGGTTTCAAGGGAAATTTGTTCAGCGAAATGAAGTTACACTTCTTTATTTGGGCAACCATACTTCTCCCACTCATCTTCACCATAGTACAAAAGTCAGTAGGTTTTTTCCCTGCTTCTCCTCAATTAAAAATAAAAAAATTAAAAATACAGTGACAGAACTTTTTCTGGAAAGCAAATATGATGTGATTTGAGCATGCAAACCCAGGAGATTATAATGCAAACTGATTTGCAGCCTCTGAGTGTAGCGGCCATTGCCAGCTGTTGGCCACAATAGAGTGGTATTGTGTCCTCTCATTCTCATGTTATCTCCAGTGATGCTATGAATGGTGCCAAGTGCACCCCTCATACCCTGCCTCAGAGTGGGGGGACACCCCTCTCAGCTGTCCCCAAGAACTAGTCCCCACCACTGCCACTTGTATTCCTGTGGCCGTGCCTGAGCAGAGACGCCTCCCAGGCTGTCCCTTTCCCTGTGCTTCTTGTCACTCAGCTGCTTTTATCCTTTGCTGGTGTGGGAGCAGGCCCTGCTGCCTTTTGGCTTTCAGTGTTGTGTGTATTCCTCCAGCTGTTGCAGTTGTGTGCCTCTCTGCCTCTCACATTTTTTCACCGGCTGAGTCATCACCACTGCTCCTGAGCACTCCTACACTTTCAGCATCTTGAATCTTGATCTAAATCTTACTGCTTGAGCCAGTTTCTGGTATTTTCCTTCATTGTCCTTATTTTGCAGATTATAAATTTAAATGAAGAGGGCTCTGATTTTCCACTCTCTTCTGCTCTCAGGCCCTCGTTGCATAGTAAGCGACCAGCTGACAAACACTGCATGTAACATCATGCATATTCCTGCTGACACTGTTGACAGCAGAGCTCATGCATAAAAAAAATTTATGCCATAAAGCATAGGTAGCTCTGCAGACTTCTGCTCTATTTAATGCCCAAGTCAGAATATTGGTCAAAGCTTCTCTAAGAACGAGAGATGACATTTCCCCATCTGCTCATGTGAGGGGAGGAGTTTGATCTTTGAAAAGCAGAATAATTGTTAGAAGACAAATGGGCAGGCTAAACTGCAATATGCTCCAGGAGTAATTGCTCCTGAGTTGCAAATGTGTTCAGTGAACAGGGGCTATGTAGCAACACTGTTGGGAACAGGTGTGAAAGCTTTTTAATGCTGCTGGCAAGCAGAATGATGCTTTTTTTTTGACCATGAAGTAAAATAAGAGAAGGATTTCATACACATTTTTAAATAAGGATTAGAGGGAAACTTTTTGTGCTTCTTATCTAACCTATGCTCTGAACCATGCATGTTTGCTAAACCAGAGACCAAAGGATGGGGTCTAGAGACATCATAATCCTGTTCTATGTAGCAGCTTTTCTGCTGGTTTTTGTCAAATCATATAATTGCACAATAGGCTGGGTTCTTTGAAAGGAATCTACTTCCAACCCATCTGCCATGGGCAGGGCCACCTTTCACTAGATCAGGTTACTCACAGCCCAGTCTGACTTTGAATGTTTCCAGGGGTGCAACATCTACCACTTATCTGGGCAACCTGTGCTACTGTCATCACAAAAATATTATTTCCTACATCTGGTCTGAATCTACACTTGTTTAGTTTAAAATCTCTACCACTCGTTGTCACAACAGACCCTACTAAAAAGTCTGTCCCCATCTTTTTTACAAGCCCTCCTTTACCAAAAAGCTACCATTAGGTCTCCCTGGAGTCTTCTCTTCTCCATACTGAGTCCCATCTCCTTCAGTCCATCCTCACAGGAGAGATGCTCCAGCCCTCTGATCATTTTCAGTGCCCTCCTCTAGACTCGCTCCCACAGATCCCTGTCCTTCCCATGCTGGTACCCCAGCAGAGCAGAGGGGCAGAATCCCCTCCCTCCCCTGCTGCCCACGGGGCTCTGGGTGCAGCCCAGGACACGTTTGGCTCTCTGGGCTGGGAGTGCCATGGCCGGGGCATGTCCAGCCTCTCACCCAGGAGCACCCCCAGGCCCTTCTGGTCAGGGCTGCCCTGGGTCTGTTCATGCCCAGCCTGTGGAGCTGACTCTCAGTTTGCTAAACCATCCTCCTGCATTCAGGGTGCAGGATCTGCAGGCATGCCACCATTCAGCATCAGCACTTCCTGCCACTGATAAGATTATTCACCCAGTTCCCTCCTTTCCATGCAAGGCCTCTCCCACTGTGAGGACACCATCACTCAAGCAGACAGAATTGTGATGGGTCTTTCTCCTCTCTACTGTGCCTCACTGTTCAGTGCAGCAGAGAGCTGCAACCCAGGTCTTGCCCTCACCTTCCTTGCAGAGTCATCTATGCCAAACATCACAGGTATTTGATATGAAATAGAAAATGTTAATGGAAACTATCCAAAAGGCAGGTGGTCAGGGTATAATCCCCTCCCTGTGAGTGATTTGAAACCAGTGTATGTCATATTGCCTCTTGAGATGCTCTATTCACTATATTCCTAGGAGAAAGACTCAATTTTCTTGCTGATTTTGTGAGCTAAGTCTAAACTAAGTTTCCTGTTGTTCCACTTATGCTAAAAACATTCTCAGATAGAACAATGTAGGAGGGTTGGGTCATACACTTATTTACACATGAATGAAAAGCCACATGCACAAACATTTAGCATTGTATTTTTGTAAAGACAGGCAAAACTCCTTTTTTTACCCCTTTTAAAAATCCAAATCTGTGCTCGAGTTTTCATGCATTTGTTACAAATTTCTGCATTAGTGGTGTAAGTTAGAAATCCTTTGTTTCTCTACATTTGCTGTCACTTGGCTAGTCTGTTTGAATTTGATAATGCATGATGAAAGGCCTGTGGGTAATCTGAGTGTTGCAGCTGCCTTAGACCCCATGCAGTGTCAATCCTATGCTGCCTCATCTGAAGAATCTTGATCTTTTTACCTGAAGGTGCTGAACATGATTTAGTGGGAAGATGTGGGCTGCACATCCTGTATTCCTGTCCACTTCTGCACGCTTGTGTGTTTCATGGCATCATGCTACTGGCTGCACAGAGGAGTTGTCAGTCAACCATCCATGAGCATGCCTTTCCACACAGAGCAGATTCTTCCCAGAGGTTTGTTCTATGAGAGACACATGTTTGAAGGTGGTGGTAACACTAGTATTTAGTATTTTCTAGTATCTAATGTCACCAAGCTGTTTCAAAGCACTCATAAAGACTATGTATCACAACCTGCTAGATCTGCAGAAGGGATGTGCTGGTGAGCTGGGGTTAGTGGGTCCTCTGGGTATGCGGGCACCTGGCAGTGCTGTGGTTTTCAGCAGTAAATGTTCAAAGCACAAATTTAAAGCATTCCAGTGCAGTGTTTCCTTCTGGGCAGAAGGTATTTGTGGTGACCTGCCTCTGTGTGTCTGCTGTTTGTGCTGTCGAACTGCCAGCTGGCTCCAGCCATCCGCACTGAGTCCCGCACCGTGAAAGAACAGGCGCAGTTTGGTTGGGCCCCATAAATAGCTTTTGTTCATTCATTGAAAATGCAGTAATTATAAACATGCTAGTTTAATAACTGTTTTTAATTAATGGTGGGTTAGTAAATGATGCGTGGAGAGGAGGTGAAAATTTACTAAAGGCTATTGCTGTGTAGCTCTTAATTGAATTAAGTGTGTATTAAACTGGGCCTCTTTTCCTGTCCCTGGAGAAAGGAGCTGGGTGCACTGGAGCGTATGGATGCTATTGATTTCAGAAAGTTCTGGTTAAAGGCAGTACAAAAATGCTCTATGGCCAAGGGCCAGATCCTTCTGCATATATAATAAGGCCAAGGCAGTGTTAGCACAAAAAGACAGAGAGCATAATGTTTACATAAGGAATTCATATACCTGTTATTATTATCACAAGTCATTTCCCAAGAAAGCCTAGTGGAAAAAAAATTCCCTACACTCACAATTTTAGGCTTATTTTGGAATTGTTAGCTCTTTTAATAGTTTTCATACAGGAGAATAGGTTGTCCTGTGTCTGGTTTCTCTGTCTATATGTAAAAACATATATACACTTAAACACAGCATAAAAAAATCTGAAGGAAAATACCATCAGGTTTTTATTTTGTTTTTTTCCAGCCATCTGTGTCCAGCAAGACTGTTTATTGCATAAGTAATCCTCCAGGATGGTTTATAACAGAGAATGAAGGCAAGAGCTGCTGTGTGTTAGACACGGCATCCTTGTGCCCTGTTTCTTTTAGAGAAACTCATGCCATGCTTGAAATGAGTTTCTATACAACTTGTGTTCTTAGCATAGGAAAGTCACATGCACATGTGGAATAAATGTTGTCTCTGTTTAAAAACAGAAAAATAAAGGAGAAGCTTCGATTGAGTTTACTGGGAGATTTGGACAGACACTACAGTTCAATTTAATGGATTTTTTTTTCAAACTTTTGAATGAAAAGCTTCTAATGGGCTTTTTAATGTATTTTGAAGGTCAAACATTACATATTGCAAATGAATAATTTCATGTTTTATGAGTATGTGTTCTCACTGTATTTGTGTGACTTCTTCTACCAAAGTCTTCTGGATGTTGTTTTAGCTTTGCATTACAACCCTTTGCAAGTAGTTTTCTTGGAGCCAGATAGAGTTTTATGCACATGGAAAACCAGGAGTTGGCTTTGGATTTTATTTTTTTTTCCCCCTCAAGATGTGCAACTTGCATGCTCAGGAAAAAAGCAGTTTGCATGAACTAAATGGGTCAACAGCCCAAATAAAATTTTTGCAGAGAAAGAACTTGCTGGTATTTTTTTCACAGATCCACAGCATCAGGGCACAAAGCATCAGTTCACAAACAGCTCTTATTAGAGCTGTTGGATAACTAACTGCAGTCAGCTTGTATTTGACTGTTTTTTCTTCTATTGCATAGGCTGCAGAATCAAAAATAATATGACCATTAGGAGAAAGCTGGGAAGCTCTCATTGACCATTTGACGAAGACCTCAGTAGCAGCATTTTTTCAGAAAAACGGTGTTTTCCTTCAAGTCCTTAGAAAAATTCTTTGTTGGAACTTAAAAAGGCAGATATTATGCAGAATTTATCTCCCGTGTTTGTTAAAAACATTTTTTTCTAGTTTTATAGAAAAGTAGGTCACACTAGGGTGCACTGCTTCTTTTTGTGTCATACAGACAAAAACGTAATCACAGAAGGATGTTCTAATGAAGGCAATTAACAGGGAGATTTGTAAAAATATTTGAGGAATGCCAGTTTTCCGGGAAGTCAGGCAGTTCGGGAAAGGACCAGACTTTTAAGAGTCTTATTTGCCTGTAAGAATATCTGAAATGCTTGAACTATCAACAAGAAAAACCAAAGTAACTCAAAAAGTGATTTGCAAAAACATGTAAAGAAATTTAGTGGGTTTGGAGGTCTGACAAAATTCAGGAAGCAGTGGAAAAAGTATTTAGTGACAATTTCTGAAGAAGGGCAGGACAATGAAATATAGAGATCATTGGTTTTGGTGATGTTTGTGCCCTCTGGGCGCTCTTGGTCCTGATGCTGCTCGTGCTGGGGGTGAAGGGTGAATTTTCCACCCATGTGAAGTCTCTGTGAATTTTTGGAGCCTTGCATGCCTGGATCTTGGGATGACACCTGTGCAAGGAGATCTGTTTTTCCCTGGAGGGCTCTGTGCAGCACCCACGTACTGGTTTTGTGGATGAAAGAGCTGCTTTAAATATCAATACTGAGGTTTGTGACACTGTGGCACAGTAACATACTTCTGTTTGGGTTTGTGTTGTGACTATTATGCCTCTGGTGTTTTCGTGAGAGAAATGTGCTTGGTGAGAACTAGAGCAAGCTAAAACTGCTAAACCTTGCTTGCATGGTAATATTATCTCTTTCATGAGCTGTTGCTCTCCCACAATATAATTTAGTTGAGTATAAGTTCTTTCAAAGAAATCCTGCTGGTGTTGCTGCTTGTTACTCTACAACATTTGGGTTAAAATAGCAGGAAAAAAAGGGTGGCTTAGCTTTGATGTCTGATACTGTTAGGAGTGAGTTGCTCTTTCCTGCTTCAGAGAGCTTCTCACAGCTGTTGAGAGAAGTACTTAGCCCCAAAATGCAAGACTTGTATCCCCCAGGGTTGGTGGAGAAGAGGTTGTGAATAATTTGACTTGAAGTCAAGGTGGTGCTCAGTGGAGCAGGAAATTAGGAGTGCTATTTTTAAATGCTGAAGAACTTATTAAAAAGCAGTAATAGTTTTCATTAGACAAAGAGCTTTGAGTTTGGGAGTCTCATGATTTGAGGTAGCATCATTCATCAAGTAAGTGTTTTTTAAAGAGTGCCAAGTAAATCTGTCTTTCTGGAAGGGTTGGTGACTATCAGGAGAATTAAGTAAGGGATGCAAAGCTTTTTTGACATAAATCTTGGCATGCCAAGTATGCGTCTCTAAATTGGCAGCTGGTGTTGCCACACATTAGCATTTAGAATAAAATAAAAATGACAAATTTGTCTAATGTGAGAATAAAACTAACACAGAAATTTGCTCAGTCTGTATAATTTGGTCCTCTCTCTCCTTTGCTCTGTGCCTGTGATTTTCCAAGAATTTTAAAGATGAGAAAGACACAAGCTTTCATGCCCCCTCCCCTTCTAACACCAGATGGAAAATGGCCCATGGATATAAGATTGCAGCAAAAGGAGGGATAATTAAAACATTAGAGAAGAAAATTCTGAGCATAAATGTTGGGATCACTTAGCCAGAGAGGCTGGGGAATCCACACCAATGGAGATTGTTGTGCAGAATCTGCAGGGATGTGCCATCTCTGTCCAACACTATTTCAAGGAGGGAGGTTGAGCAGAGGCCCATTGAGGTACTTTCCAAACTAGGTTAGTGTGCTTTCTGTGACAGAAAAAAGGCAGTCAGCCTTTGAAGATGATTATACTAGGTTAAAATCAAGAAAGCAGAAGTCTTACCTTTCTTTGTCCTTGCCCAAGACAGAAAAGCGTGTTAATGCAAAGAATATTTGACATTAAAAAATTATGTACAACCAGAGCAGAATAAGATCCAGATCCCCATGGCTGCAAAAAGTCGCTTTGATTTTTTTCCAGACCTTTGGGTTTCTTAGCAGCAAGTTCTCTGCCTAAGGGCTCTTCAGAGAATGGGTAGTCTAAAGCTGGCAGGTCTTGAGATTAATTTTACATTTTTCAGCTGAATATAAGTCCAAGAAGACATGTAGTAATCATGATAACACATTTACAGCTGCACTGGAATGCCCTGACCCTAAGCAGGTCATAAGCTTCAAAAAGTAACTGCCTTCTGTGATGTTAAAACATCATTTATTCTTTGGCTTTGTAACACTTTATAGTTTGCTAGAGTGTGAATAAAAGCTCTCTATTTGGTGCTTCAGGAAGATTTTTCTATTTATTATTGCCCATGGTATCTCTTATCTCCAAGACAGAGATGACTTTTGAGGTCTCCTGCTCTTCAGCACCTGGTTGTATATATTTGCACAGAATTGTAAATGAGATATTTCCTTGCACTGTTGAGTCATTCTTGTTCAACAAGTGGTATATATGTAAGTAAAACAAAAGATTTTTTTAAAACTCATTAATCAATGGAAAGCTGATTAATGAGACCTTGAAACCTAATATCCCCAAGAGACAGTTCACAGCACTGCATGAAACCTAGCTCATAGCAGGCAATAAAAACTAGAGGTGACTTGAGAGTGAACCGTTATATGTGTTTGGAGGGAAATTCAGGCTCAGGCACATAGTGGAGTTTGCACTGGGTAACAATTCATACAAGTCAGCAGACCTGTGGTAACTGGGGCTCAATGATTGCTTCTGATACTCAATAAGAGGTCAAAACCAGGCTGTTGTGGGGCTCCTGCCCTGCTCACTGCCAATGCATGGTCCTACACCTTCCCTATTACAAGCTCTAATGCCTCTGTGGCTGGATCTCCAGCCTGGATGATTTCCTGGGGCAGTGGAAGGGGTCCTGCCCCAGATCAGCTACCCTCTGAGTCCTTGGGATGAGAGAGCATATGAGCACATCATGCATTCCTGAACATGCAGCAAGGAGCTTGCTCAGCTGTGATGACTGGCTTGGGCTCTGAATTTTTTTTCTAGATGGATGTTCAGATTTTGAATTTCTACTTTCTCACCGCTCTCATGACAATAAACGTTTTGTGTATCTTCCAAGACACAAAAAATTGCTTCTTGGTGCCAGATGAGGTTTGCTTCTACTCCAATGTCTTGCAAAGTAAGTCTGAAGTTCGCTGAGGCTGCTTACAGTTTTTAGAAACCATTGTTATTAGCATGAGGAGTTTGGTTTCTAAATGCCCTTTGAGGGGGTTGAAAATCCTGCCTTCAACCTCCCAAACTGCTGCTGTGGTTCAGACTGGCGAGGTTGTTCAGTCATGGAAGGTTTTGATAGCAGCATCTCGAAGTAATGATATTAGGAAGAGAGGGTGGAAGAGGGCGGAGGAGGGAGAAAATGTGTGGAAAATCAGTGTCTTGTTTGTGTGTGTGTGTGCATGTGTGAGAGAGAGAGACTGGGTCTTTGCTGGAGGACAAAAACAAAACCCATCTCTGAGGGCATGGTCCTGGCTCTTGATTCACTGCATTCCAGTGGAAGGGGGTAGCCTGGCTGGATTTCTGTCTGCTCTCTTAAAGAAATTTCTGTTCTCCAAAGCCTTTACCGCCTTAAATGTAAAGATTAGCATCACAGCTCACACTCCCAAGGTGTCTGAAGCAGAGGCAGACTGGTGACTGCTCTCTTGATCTTCATTAAGGTGCATGTCAGTGATTTTGCCTGAGTGTCCTGGAGTTGCTCTGGGTTGTGACCAAGCTGTAGTCCCTTGTTTGTTGTCCTGCACTCCCAAGTTGAGGTCTGAGGGAAGGGGTTTCCACTCCTGCAAGTTCCTGCTGCCCTCAGGGGCTGGTTAAGGCCTGTGGGGTGAGTTGGTGCCCTAATGATCTGTGGCCACATGGATAATGTGGCAGAAACTAAATCTCACACATCTCTGTCCATCTTAAAATTATGAAGTGCAACATAATTTATCTGAGCAACCTTATTTTCAACATTTTCTTTCCTCTTCCTCTCCAAGTGTTGTACTTCTGCTTCGGAAACTGCTCTGCTTTATATTTATCCCTCTCATATGACAGTCCAGAAAGTTTGAATGCATCCTCTTTTTTTTTTTTTTTTTCCTAAGAACAATTAATTTCCAACTAAAGATTGGCAGTTTCAAAATGCAAATGTAAAAATACGGTGTTCCAGTCTGAGAAGAGAAGTTGTGAACAAGCCCAGGAGAACTGCAAGGCTGGAAACCCCAGGGATGAATAGCTGAGATGAGTTAAACAAGGGCTTAATCTTTTCTTTGAAAAGTGCTATTACCTGGTGTATCAAATCCAGTCAAAATAATCCAAAATATCTCTTGGCAGATTATGGTTTTAAGAAATCCCATTTAATTCTGCTTCTTTCCTTAATGGATTCCTGTTACGGTTTGCACTTTTAGACTTTTTGTAGAAGCAGGGCAAAATTTCCATCTGTGTGGGGAATAGAAAGTCCATAAATTAGCTAGTGGGAAAGCCTGTTGTGGCAATTCCTGTGGGACATTGTTCCTCTCAAGGGGCAACATCTTTTCAGGCTTGGCTCCTGCAATGCATGTTGGGCTTTTTGCATCAGGGTGAGGACCAGCAGGATGAGGATGTGTGGTCATCAGCCTCATCTGCAAGAACACTATCAGACACTCAAACTCTTCAGATTTTTAAGGCTGAAGGTAGGAAAAATTGCAAAAGAAAATAAAATATTTGGGGATTTCTTAGTATAGTTCTCTGGAAATTTCACAGGAATTTAAATATGATATTCCAGTGATTATGTCTCTTAAAAATACTGGGTTTTCCCAGTGGATAAGAATTCCATTTTTTTACTTACTCTACTTTATTGTATTTTTATGGTTTTCTGTCTTGAGGCTGGGCATCTGGGTTCAGTTTTCCATTTATGAAAAAAGCACTGGGACATTTAAATAATTCAAGGGAGATATTATATGCACTCAGCAAACAGATGTCAAAAAAATGAAAGAAGCTTAAAATCTAGGCCTCCAAAGTCACTTCAATATATTTCCTTTTTAAAGAATGCATTTTTAATCAGCTTTTAGAAACAAAGTGCCGTGCAGACATGTACGTACTTACCCTGTATTTCATCATGGGACAGAACAAAGAAAGTGAAACTAAAGTTACAAACTATTGTATTAATATGTTAAATAAACACTATGATACCAAATTGCTTCATCTGACAAAGTCCAGAGTTATAGGACTGTCATGTTGTTGTTTTCCAGATGACGTGAAGATAATTGAATGAGTTTCTATGCTTTGTAACAATAGGAGTTCATACAAGGGCTCTGGTCGCTCTAGTCAAATTAAAAATGGAATTAAAGACTAATACCTTTTTCCAGGAAATATGATCACTGTTCTAATTGTAATTTGTAATTATAATTTCTGATTTGTCTTTCATAGTCTCATTCAGCACATTTTTCCTATGAAATAATTTCAGGGGTGAAATCTAGATTGTGTGTCTCTGCCTCTCTCCACTCAGCACAGCTGTAGGATGGCTCCTGCCCTGGGTATAATCTAAACTGTCAGCCAAAATATGAAGAAATGCAGTAATCTGAAGGCAGTCTAGCATGTTTTAGTAGAATAATGGAAGAAAAGTAGGTGAAGACAGACAGAAGAGGACCTTGCCTTCCTGACGTTGGTGTGGGAGGGGTCAGCCCAGCTCATTTTGAGGCTGCTGATAAAGCTGTTGTTGCCACACAGTTTCTTGGTGCCACCAGGTCATTACTTTGGGTTGGAGTTTGAGGTCTTTCAGTCCTGGTTTAGCACCTGGATGGAGATCTGAGACACTCTGATCTCCAGGGGCGGCAGGTTTTCCTGGGGCGCCTGGGAGAGCAGTGCCCAGTGCAGGGTCTCCACTGTGCTCTCACCTCTCCCCTCTCTTCCCCTTGGAAATGCCTCCACACATTGCAGTTTCCACTGGGCTTTGAGCCAGCAAAGGAAGATCTTTGAAGTTGACCAAATAATCCAGTGAGGGACAGAGGCTGCTACACCTTCCACTGGCACCTCTAAGGGCAGATTAGGTTCAGTGGAGCAAATCTTCTCCTGCCACTCACTGTCATCAGTGTGAAGGTGATTTCTGGGTTTGTCACCTCTCCTCCTCTTTCATTTTGGTGGAGGGGGTTGCTCAGATTTTATGGGGGTCTTTTTAAAGCTGTGTGTGACACCCTGCTCCTCCTCTCTTTATCTACCTGCCCAAATTGGACCACGTTAGCAGCTATTGCAAAAGAGATGCTATTTAATCAGGCCCATGCTTGCTTGTTGCCGGAACAGGAGAATGTGGGAATGGCAAAGCAGGGAAGGTTGCACCTGCTTTCTCTGGGCTGGGTGGAAAGAATAACGCTTTATCATGCTCTGCCTTTCCTGGCCTGGGTTGTCAATGCTTGCTGGCAACTCTTCATGGGCTTTCTTGCTTGAGAAGAGTGGTTCTTTCTTCAATTTCAAAGTATTTCCTTTTCTCTTTTATTTTTCTTGATGGCTCTGTGTCTTCTCTGCCTGCAGGTTGCTCATAGTAAAACATTAGTCATCAGTAAAACTGATTTTTTTTTTCATAGATATGTAGTGCAGTGATATGGCTATCAAATAACTCTCTTTGGCAGCATCTTAGTATGTTGCTTGGGATGTTGTGATGACTTTAAAGTTAAAAGTGTCTAAGAAAAGTATTTTCAAATACTAAAACTTGGGTTGAATTTTCTAATGCTGGAATATATGCTGAATATTGATATATGTAATATGATCGTTGGGAATATTCTGGTGACAACATAGACATATTTCAGCTCCTGATCCCAATCACATTTATAAGCACATGATAGAACAGATATATTGTAAGTCTGTTGATATGAATAATATTACATAGTTCCTTAAGTGTTTGAAGGATTAATTCTTCACTTTTTGATAACTGGACTTTTGCCTATGCTGGGCTTGCTTTTTTTCTTAATATTTAATTTATAATATTTGAGTCTACTATTGTAGTAGCACTATGTTGAATTTTTAAAAAGTCTGTTTGGTTTAAATAAGGCTCACTTTGAAGTTTGAAATTAATGGTAGATTTGGGGGAAAAACAGGTGTGTGGTAGTTCTGTTTTGTGTCTTTTTCCTTTAGTGGTTATTTCCTGTTACAGAGAATGATTATGATGAGAGCTTATGTGGGGGAGTTAGCTTGGAGCATGTTCTTAATCTTTGGCATGTCTCTGAAAGCCTGCCTAGCTTCTTTTAGATACGGTCTACAGTTACACACATCTGAACAACATAATACATAAAAGTGCATATTATGTGTCTTTAAGTCCAGTGTGTGGTTAACACACCAATACTGTTTGGGACAGTAAAGATTACTCTCTGTTTGCTCTGAATGGAGTCCCTCTTTTGTCCCTTCAGCCCAGTTGGAACATTGATTCACAAATTTGAATATTTAAAATGCCTGAAGGCAAGACTTTGCTCTCCAGGCTTTGCTCCTTGTCTTTGCAGAGAGGATGACTGCATAAAAGTGCATGATTAGATGAAGCATTGAATCATTATTTGTAGAGCATAACATTTATTTATGTATTTTTAATTGGGACTCAATTGAGCATTCAAGACTTCTAAAGCACCAAAGAGATACACAAGAAGTATCGTGACAGCAACTTCTGTGGGTGAAACCTTTGCCCCAGACTTTGTGCAGATTAGTGAGATGGTATGTGGTGTAAATGTGTAGAAAAAGAATCTCCTGACCAATACATGGGGGTGACAGAGTTCCTGAAGAGTGAAGTTGATGAAGACTCTCTGTATCTGGGCTGCAGCATCTGGACTCTGGTGACTCTCTGTATCTGGGCTGCAGCATCTGGACTCTGGTCTGCACTTTTTGTGCAGACTTCCAGGAAGGCAAGCATCTTCCGAATTTCCTCTGAGAGCCCAGGATCTATTGGCTGGGGGTAGGTCCTACAGTTACGGCAGCAAATACTACACAATCAAAGCCAGGTGAAATCCCCCTTATGTTCCAAGAAGCTGAGCTTGCTCTATCTCTAGCTGCACTCTCCCTTCCTTTTCCTTGACAGATAATTTTCAGTTAGGCAGAAAACTCTGAAAGGAACTAGACCAAAGGCTGAAGTGATTATCTCATCTAGTTATTTCTGAAACCCGAGTACCATCCTGGGCTTGCTTGTGTGGAACTTCAGAAACAGCTGTAAACATCCATAAAATGCCTCCAAAAGCATTGGATCACGCATTGCCTGAGAAAGGTCAGAAGAGGTTTGGGAAGCTTCCAGATTCATGCTCCAAGAGGTCTGGCTGCAGAAAGACATTGCTGCTGTGGTCAGTACTGGGGCAAGTCCTGTGTGACACCTTAATCGATGATCTGGACAATGGGGAATCAAGAGCACCCTCAGCCAGTTTGCAGATGACACCCAGCTGGGTGGGAATGCTGATCTGCTGGAGGGCAGGAAGGCTCTGCAGAGGGATCTGGACAAGCTGGATCCATGGGCTGAGGCCAATTGTGTGAGGTTTCACCAGGCCAAGTGCTGGGTCCTGTCCTGTGTCACAACAACTGCTGAAGCTCCATGCAGGGACAGGGTGGCTGAAAACTGCTGAGTGGGAAAGGACTTGGGGGTGCTGATCAACAGTGGCTGAACATGAGTTGGAATGTGCCCAGGTGAAAGCCAAGGACATCCTGAATGTATCAGCAATGGTGGTCCAGGACAAGGGCAGTGACTGCCCCTCTGCATTGGGCACTGTTGGGGCTGTACCTCAAATCCTGCTCAGTTTTTAGTCTCTCAGTGCAGGAGAAATGCTGAGATGCTGAAGTTAGACTCAATGACCTTGGAGGTCTTTTCCATCCTAAATGATTCTATGGTTCTATGAAAGAAATGGATGCTGTGGTCAGCATCAGCAGCATCTATTCTCTGAGAGGTGACAGCTCATTGCTTCTAGTGAGTTTCTACCAGCAGGGTTAACCTTCAATTTGGGAAAGAAAAATCCCGTCTGGCATGCATGCTTTGGGAGGCTGCTGTAGTTCAGCTGGAGGTTAAGAGGACAGAGGCAGCAATGACATGGTTATGGTTCAGTGGTCTGTGTCCTTCAGAGGTCACACATGAACCCTTTGTGCCTCAAAAACCTCTGCACTGATCTGAGAACAGGAATGGGAACTAAATTAAAATTGCAGAGACTGACCCTACATCTGCAGAAATCCTGCTGATGGCTGTGGTTGAAGCCATGTCCTGGTTTTGGGATGCATTGCCCAAGGAGGTTATGAACAGTCAGCTTCTTGTGCGCTCTTGCCTGTCAGGACTATATGGAGCAAAGCTGAGCTCTGCTGATGTGTTAAAGTGCTTCACACACCTGGACCAACCCTTCCGGAGAAGAACTGAAGTGTAACTATGCAGTGTTGAAGGGAAATGCAGGTGTTCCTCCAGGTAAGATATTGGTGGTAGAGATGTAAACCGTTATCTGAAAGTCCATTGGTTTTTGTAATGGTTTGGGTGTTTGCATTTTTATATATAACTAGGAGAACTCAGAAAGCAAAACAGGCTCACCTTAAAATTACAAAAGATAGTTTATTCACACAAATTAAAAAGAAAATAAGAAAACACATAAAGCAATAAATGAAATCCTCAAAGACATCCCTTCTCTCCCCTTGCTAGTATTCACTTTTCTGCACACCACATAAAGAAAACAAAAACCTGTAAACCCAGTCAGTTTTACTATTTAAGAATAATCTTTCGCTCAGTTTCTTTAAGAAAGGAGTCTTTCTGAGTCATAGAGATATAGTCACACGAGAGTAGTCCTCTGGTGGCTTCCAATGCCAACATCTGCAGCGGCCAGAAGAGAGGCTCTGCAGACTGTGAAATCCTACCCAGCTTCGCAGCTTTTCCAACACTGCGCATGGGTCATACTCTGCTTATCCGGGGTAACTTTTTTAAGGATGTCTCCTCTAGTATAAAACAGTCTTTTCTATTGTTTCCAAAATCACTATTCATTTCAACTCCTTTCTCCTTAGGAGCAAAAACAACTTCAAGTCTTGTACTAGCACTTCACATACCCCCTAACAGCGTTTGTATGTTACAGGAAAAAAGATCCATTCTCTATATTACCAGAAATGTCCAGCCACATTAGGCCACTCCTTATCCTTCGCCCCAAAGAGTGTTTTCACTCTCTCTTCACTGACTTAGGTTCAGTTTCTCTATGGTTCAATCCCTTTGTCTTGTCGTCACTCCGGGAAAGGCCAGGGCTCTGGAGGTTCCATCTGCCGGCAGGAAAG
>VZUI01049088.1:0-13583 GCA_013401135.1 Cettia cetti | reverse complement strand
GGCGGGGGCGGCCCCGGCCCCCCCAGCCCCGGCCCGGCCCGGGAGCCGAGCGAGCCGCAGCCGGGCGGGACCCGCCGCGCTCCGCGCACCGCAGCCGCGGCGAGGAGGAGGAGGAGGAGGAGGAGGAGGAAGAGGTGGAGAAGGGGGAGGAGGAGGGGGAAAAGGAGGAGGAGGAGGAGGAGAGCCGGGGCCGGGGAAGTTTTGCATGAAGAGGAGCTGGGAAGCCCGCCGCCGGCTTTGCCAGCCTCTTAAAGCACTAGCGCGGCGCGGGGACCCCCGCCCCGGCGGACCCCCGGCTCCCGGCGGAAGGGTCTCCCCGCCAGGCTGCCGAGGGTCTCCGGCTCCCTGCAGTGACAGCCATCCTCCAATTCCCTCTCCCAGCTGGGAGCAGCTCCCGCAAGCAGCGACGAGGGAGGATGCTCATCACCCCGAGCCGTTGCCCTTCTCTTCTGCCTCCCTTAAATCGCTGCCAACCCCCCGCCCCGCGGAGCTCGGCTCCTGCCTCGCCCGCTCCCCGCATCAATCCCCCTGGCCGGGCCCCGCGGCTCCGAGGAGCCCGTCGTGCCGAGTCGATTCATTAATCCAGAGAAAACACAACCCCCCGGTAATGGCCATTGACACGTTAACCGCCGCGATCCATCACGGCAATGACACGGTGGTGATTGCTCGGTCACCGCAGCAATTAGGGCGCAGCCTGGCGCTCACCCGCGGGGCCGCCAGAGCCCCCAGCCCCTCCTGGGGGGACCCATCCGCGCACACCAGGTGGGTCTGGCTGTGAGGAGAGCCCTCTGCCCCCTCCCCGCACCAAAGAACCCCGCACGGCCACAAACACAATTCCTCATCTTCCCCAAGGGGTGAACTTGTGGTGTTGGTTTGCAACAGCGAAATCCCAGCCCTGGTGAGGGTCAGGCAGGGCGCGGGCGGGCTGCTGGCCCTTGGGAAAAGCTCCTTTTTGCAGAAACACTCGGGATTGCCCGGCTCCCAGGCAGCGAGATCTCCTGAAAAGCTGCCCAGCCACCCTCCAGCCGCTGGAATATTCCCGTGCATCCCGGGATGCTGCCCAGAGCGTCTCCTGCACAGGGGCCGGGCTGTTGCAGCGATTTTGTTTTCAGCAAGAACGAGAGCGGTGTTTGTTGTCACTCTGCTCGAGTGGGGCAGAGCTGGGGGGGGACACGGCCCCACCACCCCCCGTGTGAGAGCTGATGCCAGGGATTGAAGCAGAAGGGAATCTGCGCTGTGGTCCACGGGGAAGGGACAGAAAGACCAAGCCCCTGGGGGGACAGGATGCCCTGCCTGCCCCAAGCCAGGGCTGAGGGGACTCCACACGCCACAGGACAAGGGAGGCACAAACCCCTTGCCAAAAATAGCTTTTAGAGGCACCCTAAGGTTCCTGCTCCAAATCGGGTGAAGCCCTCAGCTCCTGGAGATTTCTAAGGTGTGTGTTCACCTTCAAGGAGGAGCAGGGGTGCTCTGCTCACAGCCTGGGGTCATGAGAACTCCAGAACACCCTGCTCTGATCTTCCCAGGCCCCAAAGAATCCCTGGGAGAAGATGTTTGGGATAAATTATGGAGAATTTTGGCCAAAGCAGCACCTGAGCTGCTCCGGCAGCTGGCTCGTTCAGGAGTGCCTCACTGCCGCCCTGGCCCCAACTGAAAATCAAAACCCAACCCCCCAAAGCCTTGGCAACCTGAACCCCAGGGACTGCAGGACGCTCTTCCCACCGTGGCAGAGCTGGCAGAGCCTCTGGTCTCCTCTCTGAGCCTCTGAGCACATCCCCCCTCCTCAGAGCCCTCTGCCAGCCTCAGCCAGAACCCAAAATACCAGCACAGCGCTCGTGTCACCACCGGCAGCGTCAGAACCCAATTAACATTTGGAAATCCAGCTGAGGCCGATGTTTCCCCCAGCACAGCGGGAAAGGCCACGGCGTGGGGGCTGAGAGGACGGTGGGTAGGATGGGAGACACCCCGGAGCCTCCAGGGGTGCAGCGTGTGGGGTTACCCTGAGGGCAGCTCTGCAAACCGCACAAAGGTCGCTGCCGGGGCTCCTGCTCGGTGCCTGGGTCAGAGCTGATCAAATCCTCCAGGAGAGTTCGATGCCATCAGCAAATGGACACGGAGAAGCCCGCCAGGATCGATATCCCCTCGGCAGGCACGGAGCCAGCGGAGCTGAGCCAGTCGCTGCCTCTCCCGCCCCGAGGGCAGGGCTGGGGCCACGGCCGGCCCCCAGCCCCGTGTGTGTTCATCCAGGGTGCCCCAGCACCTCCAGGGCCCCCAGCAGCCTCTCCCTGAACTCCCAGCTCGCAGCATCCGTGCAGGAGGCTCGGGGTGCCCTGACCCCGCTCACCCCAGAGCTGTCCCCGGGCAGGTGCAGCTCCAGCCTCCCGCTGCCCTGGCCCCGGGCCAGCTGGGAAGGTCACCGTGTCCACTGCTGAGGCCACCCAGCGCCATCCAGGAGACACAACTGCTTGCAATTTGATTTTTTTTTTTTTTTTAATATAGGAAAACTTGAAACCGCATTTTATGGACTGGACATTCCGGCTCAGCTCTGCAAAAGGGCTATGAATAATTTATGGCCGAGCCACCACCTCCTCCTGGGTCACTCCTGTCAAAGGGATGGAGGCTCAGGAATCACACCCGGCCCTTTTCATCTGGGGCTGCATTGCCAGCGCCTGCAATTGCCTTGGGTGTGGATTCAATTCCCTCCTGGATAGAAGGGTGCGGAAAATAAATCTTTAATTCAAAGTGAAATATTAATAGAACTGTAATTAGCTGTAATATCTACACAATTAAAAAGCAGGAGGCCTGGCAAGAGCTATTTTGGTGTGTATTTAGAGAAAAATAAGTTTGCAGGGTAAGAGGTGGGGGTGGCTGGGGATGCTTTTCCAGTGTCCCAATTGTCTGAGGGAGAAATGTGGCCAGGAGGAGCAGCAGCACAGGGAACACGGAAGGAAGGAATAAAAGGACAGGTCAGAAGAAAAGAAAAGAGCAGAAGAAGGATTTGAGGAGGAAAAGAAAGAAAGAAAAGCCATGATGACACTTTTGTCCTGCTCCTCGGGGATTTTGTAGCAAAGGGAAGATTTTCACTGACGTCAGGCAGAGCCGAGCCGGAGCAAGAGGACGGGGATGGGAAAAGTGTCTGTGGAAGTTGGCAGGGAATGAGCAGGGTGACCCTGGCTCAGCCCCCACAGACATTTTTCCAGCAGGAATTGCATGAGCTGCTTGCAAAAAGCCATCAGCTCGCCCTGAGTGGGGCAGTTCCTGAAGGGACAAACAAAACTGCAAAACAAAACCAGCAGAATAATTCAGCTCGGCCCCTCCAAAAACACCTAAATAATAGGCCAAGGAGGCAAAAAAAAAAAAAAAAGAAAAGCAGCCTTGGATTTCTTTCCAGAAGAGAGAGACTCCCACACACCCCCAGCACATGAATGTGGGTAAGAGATCTGGATCTTTGGAGAGCAGGAACGGCACTGCCTGTGCTCGCATGGGCTTGACATTCACACATCGGGTCCGTGCCTCTCTCCAGGAGTGGGGATAATGGGATGCCGAATGTCAGACCACTTAAATATATATAAAACTCATTATACACCTCATGACTAACAGATCTTGATGGGGAAAGTTGCATTTTAAAGAAATGCGGGGAAAAAAAAAAAAAGAAAGAAAAAAAAAGAAAAACCCGTCCGGGGAGGAATTAGCAATGAAGGAGGGATGATTCGGCTGCAGGCTGGGAGTGATGACAACTCCTCCTCCTCCTCCTTGTGAGGAAGGCTTCTGCAGCTGTGCCAGCTCCCTGGCAGCCCTTCAGCCACTTTGGGGCTGCCAGGGTCTCACCAGAGGTTTTCCTGCAGTCCAGGGTCCTGCCAGGCACCCACATCCCCCAGCTGATGTGAGGGGACCCTCAGAGAAACCCCAGGGGACACGGAGGAACCAGCCCTGCCTCTCAGGGGCCACCAAGGGGGACATTCCCTGCGCTTCTGGGCTTTTCCCCCCTGGCAGCAGGGAGGGATGGAGAGCTCTGGGGGCTGCAATGCCTCTCTCTGCCCAAACCTCCTCTTGCTGCAGCCTCGGAGCCGCTTCTCGGGGGGTTATTCTCCTTTCTTGGGTGCACCCAGCCTAAAACATCCCCTCTGTGCCTCACTGCTGCCGCGACACGAGGACAAAGGACCCGTGCCCGGCTGTCACCACTCGTGCAGCCCGAAGTGAGGCAGCACCGTCGCTCTTCTCCTCTACAACACTTCCACCTAATGGCGAGGAGCCGGCGAGGAGACAGCCAGCCCCGGCCGGGGGGACACGGGGACACGGCCAGGAGCGGAGCACAGCCCAGCACGGCCCAGCACGGCCCAGCACGGCCCAGCACAGCCCAGCACAGCCCAGCACAGCCCAGCACGGCCCAGCACGGCGCTGGACCCTGCCAGCCTCAGCCCCCAGCAGAGAAGAAGCTGCTGCTTTGCCCCTGGACCGACTCCCAAAGGTGGTTCCAGCATCTCCAGAAACGGGGATTTTTCTCAGCTCCATGCCCTGGGCCATGTCCTGCCTCCCTCCTGCAGCCCTGGGAAGGAAGAGAGGATTTGGGAGCCTTGGAGCCCTGCACCCCACGCTGCTGCTCCCAGGAAAACCCAAAGGTGCTGCTGGATGTGCCCTCCAGCCCGATGTGCTCAGTGCAGTTGGTGAATTGCTCCCATCCCAGTTAGAAGCTGTTGCTTTATAGAAGAGGAGGAAAGGGCTCAGGCCCAGGGACGTGCTGAGTGGCCAGAGGTTATTTTGGGCAGTGATTACCCCGGGTTTGGGGTTTAAACAATGCAGAAACATGAAAAGCTGAGGCACAATGTTCTCCTGGAAATCCCTGCTCCTGCACCATCAGCAGCTTTTTGTGCTGATGCTTCAGAAAGAGCAGGACCTGCCCCCAAACCAGGAGCCTCAGAGGCACCGGGGTCCCAGTGGTGCCACCCTGCTCCCAGGGACCAACCTTCCTGTTCTCCCACCAATTTTGTCTTTAAAGATGTCCCCCTGTCCCCAGTGCAACATCCCAAAGGCACAACCCTGTCCCTCAGGCAGTTCTGTCTGTGTTTCCAGTTGGGTGCAGGAGGGGGTTTTTTATTCACCCACAGGGATCATGAGCAGCTGGAAATGTTTTCCTAAAATCTAAAAAAAAAAAAAAAAAAAAAAAAAAAAAAAAAAAAAAAAAAAAAAAAAAAAAAAAAAAAAAGAAAAAAAAAGGAGAATAGGGAAGGAGAAAGAACATTTGGTGGTAAAATTAACTGTGACGGCCAGGCAGCACACACTCCCTCTGCACCCACAGGACAATTAGAGGAAAATCTTTACACATTATCTAACACGGGAGGCAGGGATGGCATGGAAGACAACCCCCTTGTTTTTCCCAGCCAGCCGTGCTGGAGCAAGGTGGCAGCAGCAGCTGGGTGCAGGACACGGGCAGGGACAGGGCAGAAGGGACAGAGAGCAGCAGCACCAGCTCTGGTGAGGGATTGCTGCTGGAAAGCTGCAGGGTGGGCCCAGCACCAAGAACCAGCCTCTCAAGCACCCATGCAGGCATCAGGAGATGGGGGGAAGCAGGGGAGGGCTCCATTCCTTGCCTGGCCCCTCCAGGTGCCCAGGGAAGCTGCTGGACCCCCCTCACACACCTCCAGGCTGGCGGCTGAGCACCCACCCCACATCCAACCCCGTGCCAACAACCCCGCTCCCCTGCGTGCACCAACCTGCTCTGCTGGAGAACACAAACTGCCCCAAACTGGGGTGGATTTGCCCCAGAGGCTCCTGCAGCACGCCCTGATTGCTGCAGTGCTGGGGAGTGAGGGGCACACCTTGCCCAGCATCCGAGGAAAGGAAACCCGAGGCAAATAAAGCCCAGCTCGGAGCCCACCCCAGCGAGCAGCACCCGTCTTCTCCTCCCAACTTTTCCATAATTCATGCAACAACCTCCTGAAAGAAATATCCTCCTCGGACATCAAATATTCATGGCCTCATCCTTGCAAGGAAGCACTGTCTTCCTTGGAGTGCAACCAAGCAGCCGAGGCCAGCACGGATTTGCCTTTGCAGGAGTGATTTTGTTGGTCATTGATCGGGTGCCACAGCGAGGGGCTGTGCTGGGAGGGGCCGCTGTGACCCCACCCACCCACCCCCCGTGCCGCAAAGTGGCTTTTGGGAAAGTCACGAAAGGGTTTGGGGGCGGGAGGAAGGATCCCGGCTGTGCAGCAGCATCCCAGGAGGTTCCCCGTGCTTGTCTCTGTGCCGGTGGAGTCGTCCCAGGAGGGAGCAGCTCCCCCAGCACCAGCCTGGATCCCATCCAGACCCATCCCGGTCACATCCAGCATCCCTCACACTGCACAGGCTCATGCACCTGCCAGCAGCCCCCCCAAAACCCCTCCAGGCCCCCCAGTTCCTTTGTGCTCCCCGTTTGGATGCTGTCAATCCTTTCGGGGCTCCTTCCTATTTCCCTGCTCTTGCAGAGTCCAGCAGAGGCTCCAGCCCCGTTTCACTGCACAATATTCAAAACCTTTATTATTATAAATTTTTTTTCTTGCTTTTTCTCCCTCCCTCAGCTCCCTGAGCCCCAGGCAAAGGGTTCCAGAAGTTCTCCTGTGCACTGGTTAGAGCACAGTCCAACAAATCCCTGTCCCTTGGGACAAGGGGAAGTGAATGCATCGCTCAGCTTCAAGGGGGCTCAGCGGTGGGGAGGGGGCTGTGGGTCCCAGGGGCTGAGAGCACCCCAGCAGTGCTCTGGGGGATGTTTGAGGGAGGGGGTTCAGCACGGCGTGGGGGTGAAGCACAGTCTGGAGCAACCTGAGCAGCCAGGACCGGAGCCAGCCTTGGCCAGGGCCAGGCCCCGCAGGAGCTGCCAGCCCCGGGGACCCCCGGCTGCCGCAGCCCCCAGCCCACGCTCCTGCGCCGCCGCTCGGCTCCCAGAGCTGGGCACAGCATCTCCAGCGAAGGCCAGCAGTGCCTTCCCGTGGAAGCCGCACTCACTGCAGCCGTGCGGCGGACCGGACCCGGCCCGGGGGATCCCTCCGGCCCGAGGGATGGGGAAAAGGTGTCCGGAGCAATCCTTGTCCTAAATCCACACACACACACGCGGCAGCGGTGGGGACTGTCCCCTCCTGCCCCCGTGCAAAGGTGTGGCACAGCCTGAGCAAGCAGCTCCTGCCAAGAGCACCGGCCCCCCATGGGCTCGGGCAGCAGCTGAAACACGGGTTACACCTCCACAGCTCCCCTAAATCTCCGGGGCACATCCCTGCTCCAGCCGGAGCACCCCAAGGTGCTGGGGAGCAGGGCCCCTCCAAGGAGCCACCTCCTTCTATTTCAGGGCGCCGTGTGGGCTCGTTGGGGGATGTTCTCTCCCACCCCGCAGGGACTCTGGGACCGCTCGTCAGGGATGGGAACAGCGCTGTCCTCCCCCAGCTCCGAGTCACGGGGAGCCGCCCCCCGTGTCGTGACGCTCCCCTCGGGGGGAGCCACGCGTGCGGCTCGGCTCCCACACACGGAGCAGTTGCCAAGGGAGCCGTTCCCGGGCCCGGAGCCGGCTGGGAAGGTGGGTGACAGCCTGGCAAACTCCCTCCAGGCTGCTCCGATGAGGGACGGGGGGTACAAGGGCACGGCAGCACGTGAGGAGCATCCTGCCCCCTCAGAGAAGCCCCGAAGGTGGGGAAGGTGCTTTTTATCCTGGGCAGGGGCCATGGGGGTAACCACAGCCTGCTCCCCTCGCAGGGTTTGGGGTGCTCAGCCCCGTGGTGCCTTGAGCCTGGCGGGCCCCCCCTGCCAGCCCCGGAGCCTCCCTGCCAGCCCCAGAGCCCCCTGCCAGCCTGTCCCTGTCATTTGAAAGATGAGCCCCGGGCAGAGGCGGGGCAGGCACGGAGTAACCGGAGCCGGGCAGGAGCGGTGACCCCCGGCCCGTTATAGCCGGCCCTAATCCCGGCCGGGCCGGTGTCACATTCCCCCGGGAGCGGGGCAGGCGCAGCGCAGCGCCGGGGACACGCCGAGTGCCTGGGGGTCCCCTAGAGGGACAAACCCTGAGGTGCGGGGACAAAGCGAGCAGCACGTGGGGGGCTCAGCCCCGCAGCCGCGTCACCGCCACCCCCCAGTGTCCCTCCCCAGGGAACCAAGCACCTCCCCGCGGGACAGACGGACAGACAGGCGGCTCAGCCCTGCCCGGCCCCCCTTTGTGCCCAGCCCGGGCCGGCACCGTCCTGCCACGGCTGCGGGATGCGGGGACTCACCCCGGGACGGGCGCGGGGAGGATGCGGAGCCCTCCCTCCCTCCCGCTCCACAGCCGGAGCCTCTCCCCGTTAGGTGGCAGCAGGAAACCGCAGCCTTGGCTTTTCCAACCCAAATTATTCCATAATTCTGCGATTCTGGCTGCGTGGGAGCGCGTTCCTCGCAGGAAAAGCTGCCGGTCCCATCCCTGGACGCTCCATCCCGCCCTGCCCTGCCGCCTCGGTCACTCACTGGTCATTAGGTGACCCTCGGCCCGCCCTGCCCCATCTCCTCCCGAAGCCCTTTGGTCAGACCCCCAGGCCACGCAGGGGACACCAGCAGGCTGCAGGGGACACCAGCAGGGCTGCTTCGGCTGCCGCTCCCGCCCTTTCACCGCCGGCCAGCTTGGCCCCTTTCCCCAGCCCGTCACCTCCGGCATCGCCTCCCGTTCCCGTGCCCATTCCGCTGCCTCTGTGTCCCCCCGGGCCCCCCTGTGCCCCCGGAGCCGGGACTGCCAGCGCCTGAGTCACCCCGGTGAGCAGCACCTGAGTCACCGGGACCCAGGGAAGCCCCCCCGGTGCTCGACGCTTTTCCAACCGGAGCTGAGTAAACGGGAAAGTGTCGAGGAATTTGGCTGGGAAAAGTGTTTTCCTGGAGCCCCCATAAGGAGCAGCCTCTCTCCTTTGCCACAGTGAACTCGCAGCCGGCCAGGGAGTGCGGGGCTCCTCTCACCCGGAGAGATTCCAGCCCGTGGAGGAGCTGGGAAAAGCTGGGAAAAGCAAGAAAATCACGCCCTGCCCCTTGCACCGCGTGTCCTCCAGCCCCCAGGGCATCCCCCCACCCCTCCTCGGATGCTGCCGGCAGCCACCACCTCCTTCGCTGCCCCGTTCAGATTTGACGTGCAATAAAATACCTTGATTAAAAAAAAGTGCCCCACTGCGAGCCCGCCAGAGAGCCCTGGATTAATGACCCCTCGCATTCCCCTCCACCGCGACCCCGTTAATGATTTACAGCCCAGCCCCTCCCCTCCCTCCCTCCTCCCCAGGCCGGAGCAGCGGGGAAGGGGCTCCAGGGAGCACCCGCAGGGATTTCCTCCCCCTCTGGCACATTCCCCGCGTGGGGACACCAGCGCTGAGGAAGTTGTCGCCGCCCCCAGCACGGCTCAGCCGCATCCTCGCACGGAGGGGACGGCACCGGGCTCCGTTCCTGCCGCTTCCCCGATCCCTGCCGCCTCCTTCACGCCCTGCGGGACCCCGGGCGGGCCGGCAGCCTCCCCCCACCCACCTGAGCCCCGGCACGCTGGGTGCACATGTGCCCAAGGGTGGGGGGAGAGCCGGGAACGGGGCCAGGGCCGCCCCCCGCAGCAGCCCCAGGCTTTGTGCTCCCGGCAGGCAGCCCCGAGGAGGTTTCATGTTACTGGGAAACTGGGATGGCGGGATGTTCCCGGGGCAGCCCCGCAGACAAAAGGCCATTGTGCAGCCGCGCAGCGATGGCTGCAGCCCCGGAGCATCCCGCTCCCTGCCAGAGCCAGCAGCCACCCCAGGCCCGGGAGGTGACACAGCCGCTGCCCGAGCAGCACAGGGGCGCGAGCAACTCCCCAAAACTCATGGGATGCTCCAGCGTGGAGCGCCCAAGCCAGAGCACCCACCCCAGACACGGCAAGGGCTCAGCAGCACCCAAAATGCATCCCCTCCATCCCAGAGAAAGGAGCGGCACCAAACCAGACCCTGCTGGCAGCGAGTAGGGCTGGGACGTGTCCCCACAGGCCAGGACGTGCAGGTGAGGGGCGGCTGAGCCTGAGCTGCTTTCCAGCCCCACCGGCTGATCCTGCTCGCCCTGCGGCCGCCATGGATCAGCCTGTGCTGCCTGGGGATCATCAGGGTACAGGGAGTTATCTCTGTGCATTTCCCTCTGCGGGGGCTGGATTTAATGCAGCCCCAAGCACCCCGGAGCCCAGGACAGGGAGCACCTCCAAATCCTTCTCCTGCTTCCCACCGCCACCAAATTCTCCTCTGAATTCCCAGCTCCCGGATTTGGGGGACCCACGCCCCATTAACTGCCGTTCCAGAGGGCTCCGGAGGTGACAAACACACCCGCTCGTCATTAGCCAGGTGGCCCTTCCAGTCACCCAACAACCTGAGCTGACTCAGAGGTTTCCCCTTTCCCAGGGAAATTAGCAGGAATTAGGCGCCCAAATCCCAAAGGCAGCTTTGCAGGCTCGGCGGCAGTGCCAGGGCAGGGGAGGATAAGGTGTGTGCCACTCCGGGCCACCCTCTGGCCCCCCATGTCCCCCCCGGATGTTTTTCGGGACAGCCGATCGGCATCTGCGCTTCTGAGGAGCCCAAGGAGCTGGGGGTGATCTCGAGCACCCTTTTTTCCAGGGCACTTTCCAGAGGAGCCGCTTTTCCAAAGCTCTGGGCACCCGTTTCGCCACCAGGTCTCCTCCCGGGCCTGAAATATTGACTAAATAAATCAAGATAGGAAATAATTCATGTGTGCAGCACCCATTTGCAGCTCGTGCACCCCGCGGCGCTGCCTGGGGCTGTGTCCTGCAAACCCCGCGCTCAAGCCGGCGGCATTAAAGCCTGTGAGTTATCAGGTGATTTAGGAATTTGTCCCCAGAATGGAAAAATGCAGGAAAACCGCTGCCCTGGTGAGAGCTAAATCTGCTCCAGGGGTGAGAAGGAGGAAGGAGCCATTTAATCAAATTAACAGGCCTGCTTTGGGGTGGGTCCGGGGCTCTTTGGCCACATGGGGTTTCGTCAATGGGGCCATCGGGGAAACAAAGCCGGGAGGGGGAACAAAGGGCACGTCCCTGTCCTCCCGCGCCGTGGCCGGCCAGCCCCGAGAGCCCCGCACCGGGACATCCCCGCCCGCATCCCGGAGCAGTTCCCGGCTCCTTCGGCGCTCCGGGACACCGGGGCTGCCCCGACGCGGGCCCGGCACGGCACAGGCTGCTCCGCCGTGCCCCGCGTTGGGCTCAGCTGCTTTGGGGGCGGGGGGGGATAATAAATCACTTGTTTCCCTGTTTCCAGGCATTTCCAGCTTCTTCTCTGGCTGCAGAACTCAACCGCAGGATGGGGGAGCTTGCCCAGCCCTGCTCCCAAACCCGCTCGGCCGCGAGCTGTAAATCAGGAGCCCAACTGCAGAAACAAAAGTGAAAATGTTCTTCTCGGCCTCCAGCCCCGGGCCCAGCCCCGGGCTCGGGTCCAGCCCGGTTTTTTCGCTCTTTTCCCCTCCTAGCACGTGGCTGTGTGCTGTACCTGCCTGCTAGGCCATCTCCCCGCCTCTCTCTAGTTCCGGGGCACCACTGCAGCATTATTTTTCTTTAAAGACCAAGTGGTCACACCCCACGGGTGAACCCGGTGTGGGGAGGCTCCAGCGTGGGCTCAGAGAGTGGGGAATTGCCAAAATTTGAGGGATTAAAGCAGAGCAGCCCCGGTGTTTTGCTGCACTGGGGCTGCTGCCACTCATCAGCGCTGCACAGTAAATAAGGAGGGATATTAATAACAACGAGCCTCTGCCAGGACACAAACCAAGTTCCTCTTTGGGCTCACGGCAGAGGAGGAAGCCTGAGCAGCAGCGTTGGGGTGAAAGGTGCCCAGGCACGTCCAAACCCAGGCAGGGCTGCCTGCAGCTGCGGAAATGCTAATTTTAGCCCCAAAAAATGGGTACTTGGAGTCTGCAAACAACCCCTTGGTGGATGCAAGGCCCCTGGGTGGGGGAGAGCCACCAGGAGCTGCACGTGGTGCTCTGCTCTTCCTGCAGGTGTTTGGGAACAGGAACCCTCCTGCAGGAGGGCTCTCCTCCCTCTTCGCTTTCATTTTTTTAATTGTCAGAAAGGGACACTGCCCCGATTGTGTTTTAGGCAGGGGAATTTGCAGGGGATTTGAAAAATCCAAATAACAATTAGCAGGAACAAGTGCCCCAAGCCTGGCTGGGTTTGGTTTGTTTTGCATCACAAGCCTCCCCTGCCAGAGCAGTTTTGTACAGGCAGATATTGATACTTTCACATTTCATCTTTTTAAAGGTCTCCTCTCCTTTGTTTTTGTTGTGGTTGTTGTTTTTTTTTCTTCTTGTTGTTGTTTGGTTTATATTTTTTCTTTTAATAAAAACTTGCCTGAAACTTAAATCCAGCAGTCTAAAGTTCAGATCCTCACTTCAGAGTTCAACCCTTAGAGTAAGGATGGTAAAAAGCACCTAAATCAGTTTCCATTAAATTTCTGATTGTTGTTTTCACAGGAGTTTGCAGAAATTTCACACAACAGGATGCTGAGCTCTGGATTTCCTGGTATTCCATCAAGGAAAAGCACTGCAAGACCCCAAAAGTTTGACATGTCTTAGAAACACTGTTCTGACACAGCAGGGACCTGGGTTTTGGGGTACCTCACTGGAGAGTTGATCTCAGCTGATTCCAGCCCGGCCCAAACCACTTCCAAACTGACCAGAGGAATTTTGAACAAAGCTTTTACTGCAGACTGAGCCCAGCACCTGCTGAAAGGCCAGGAGAGCCTCAGAGCTGCTCATGAGCCCCCAAACCCCCCTGCACCCAGCAGAACCTTCTCATGAGCCCCCAAACCCCCCTGCACTGAGCAGAACCTGCTCAAGAGCCCCCAAACCCCCCTGCACCGAGCAGAACCTGCTCAAGAGCCCCCAAACCCCCCTGCACTGAGCAGAACCTGCTCCCACAGCAGCCTCCCCTTTTTGCAGTGCTGCTGCAGTAACACTTTAAATTAACATCCCTACACGATCCAGCCGGCCCTGGGAGCCCCGGGGAAGGAGCCCCCACTGCTGGTGCCTCCAGAGGGGACCAAAAGCTTTTGTGGGGGTTGACCTGGTGAGGAGGCAGCAAACAGCAGGAGCATCATCACCGTGCTTTGGCCGTCAGCACATGGCCGGGCCGGTGATTGTCCTCACGGGGACACCAAACCCCCCACGCCAGCCCAAAATACGGCGAGGGGAGAGCCGCGGGTGTTCCCATGGTGGGGGGTCACCCATCGTGGGGTCACCCCCGCACGACCGGAGCATTCCGGGGCGGGAGGACGAGGGTGTCTCAATCCTCCCCGCCGTTGCCTCCGGCCTCCCGGGGGGAACCTCCATGGCCACCTCCGGGGATCCTGGGCCGGGCAGGGCCGGGGGCGCAGCCGCCGCCGCAGCCCTTTGAACGGCCCTATCGCTCCCGGCCGCGCCGCCCCGCGCCGCCCCCGCCGTGATGCGGCCCCGGCTCCGCCTCCCCCGCTCCGCCGGCGCTGGGAGCTCCCTTCGCCTGTTTGCCCTTATTTAATTTCGAGTGTGATTTTGCTATTTTTAGCTGCTGGATCCCCTCCAGTAAGGCTAGGAGCTCGCTCTGGTTTTGTTTTCCCCCCCCCCTCTCCCCCAAG
>VZUI01049087.1:0-25202 GCA_013401135.1 Cettia cetti | reverse complement strand
GTCTCAGCCCTGCAGTGAGCCTGGCTGGCCCCTGAGCAGCAGATACCCCTGCAGGGTCCTGGAAGGGATAAAGAACCTGCCCCAGCTGCTGGAACAGCTGCCATGGACAGCAGAGATCCCCTGCAGGGAGGATGGGTCCTGGAAGGGATAAACAACACTGCCCCACTGCTGGAACAGCTGCCATGGACAGCAGATACCCCCTGCAGGGAGGATGGGTCCTGGAAGGGATAAAGAACCCTGCCCCAGCTGCTTTAACAGAAGGCACCCATCCCCTTCCCCCTGGAATTATGAGATAAAGAAAAACACCTCCCCAACTGGTTTCAACAGATGAGAATAGAATACATACTTTTGGTTACACCTTGGATTGCAACCCAAGACACCATGGTCCAAATGGGTCCTGAAAGCTTTTTGCTGGGAAGAGCATTGATAATTTACTGGTGGTGCTGGATTTTTAGCTGCTCAGCACTGGTGGATATTCTCAGAGGGAACAGAGGGATGTGAAAGTGGGCTGGATTTGAAACCTGTGATGATGACTGCGGTCTGTGTTTGCCTGTGGTTCCCGTATAAGCATCCTCAGGTCTTCAAGAGCAGATATTGGACCAGATCTTTGGGAAATGTGGAGCACAGGCCAGTGCTGGTTTGCCCTACTTGCCTGTTCTCTCCACATTTCTGATACTAAAATGAAGCAGAGAGACTTTATTTGCTCCAACTGCAGTGGAAGGCAATGCTGGAAATACACCACCGAGTCCTGATTCTTCCTTCTTTCCCTTAATTGTGTCCTTCGAAAGCAGAGTCCTCTAGTGCTAAAAGAAGATGATGGCAAACTGCCTTGTTAACCTATTTTAAGTAAATCTGTATTGAGTTTCCTGCTGTGCCTAAAAGCTGGAAGTCCCAGTAGAGTTTTATATTTTATCCCTGCACTGGCTTTCTCTGGACTTTAATTCCCCACTTCCTTTTTCTTCTACCCCAAAAGAAATGCAAATTTAATTTCACAGGAAATAAGGATATACTTGAATAAGACAAGATTTTTTTCTTTTTTTTTTCTTTTTTTTTTTTTTTTTTGCCAATATCTCTGTGTCTCCCACTGGTTAGGAGCTGATTTTGAGGGATCTAACATTTTGCCTTTCTTAAAACAAATTCTTTGCATACAGCAGCCTCCCACAGACTCCTATAGCACAGAAAGCCAAAAGAATTTTAGCAGGGAAAATTCTGCTTGGAAGAATAGGACAGCACAGGCCACCTGTATGGTATTAGCAGGAGATGAGTGAAAAGATATTGCTGATCTGTATTAATAATTAATTTAATTTTCTATAGCCTGCTTATAAAAGTTCCTCAACAAATTTGCAGAGTGTATAATATATGTATCACTGAATTGTAGCTATTTCTGGAGTACTTCATCTGTTCCACTGCAGACATGGGGATGGTTTTTAATAGTTTAGGTCAGTAAGTCATTATGAAAGCTTCCACTGAAATAATACTCTTGAAATAATAATATTGGATGTGGGCTGTATTGTTAAAGGGTTTTTTTTTTTCCTTTTCTCCTTCATTATGAGTTCCTGCTTTCTTTCTGGTGTGACATGACATATGGGTTGCAACCATAGGCACTGGACCTATGGGGAACACTGAGAGAATATTTAGCTTTTTCTAAAGGGGATTTAACATGAGACTATAACGAATGAGATACAGCCATGGTCTGCCAAAAGGTGTTCCAGGCCCATGTGTCCTCACCAAATAAAAACATCCAAAGAGATCCTTATTGGGGATTTTTATTATTCATCATAGTGGCCCCAGACACTGGCCAAGTTCTTTGGGGAAAAAGAAAAGAAAAAAAAAAAAAAAGGTGCTGTTTGTTGGTTCCACTTGTAAATTTTACCTGAAACACCTGGCCTGGAAGCTCACAAGCTCCTCACCACCACCCTGGTGTACATCCACGCTGGCTAATGCCCGCCTTGGAAAGATGTTTTCTGAACTTGGGTCTGGCTCTGCTCAGCCCAGGCCTATCCTTGCCCTTAGGCTCGTCTTTAACTGCTTTGCTAACTCAGGAATCATCAGCACATCCTGTCAGATGCTTTTTTCTCTTTTTTCCTTCTTCCCACCAAAGCTCCAACCCGGCTCCTTCCAGGGGATCTGGCAAAGCTCTCCACCAGTGCTGTGGCTGGCAGGAAGGTCTGGGCAGTGGGGTAGAGCTGGGAAATTGGGTCTAAAATGCAAGAGCAGCAGCCCAGGGTGAGGGGCGTGTGGCTAGGCAACAGCAGGGGGAGAGGAGGAATGATCTCTCTTTGTCAGACAGCAGAGCTGTTAGAGGTTATGAGATTCTTTTATTGCACTAATTTGCAGTGCAATGTGCTGACATTCTCTCCCTGTTGCACAGAGAATATATAAATTATGCCTGCAGGACGATTAACTGTTTGTCCAGGCTAATTGTCAGTATTAAATCTTGCTCAGTCACAGTTTTAAAGCTTAATTTAAACTCTCTATCTTTAAGGAATCTGCACTCCCACTCCCCCTCCCACCACGGGGAAAAAAATAATAAAGATTTAATGGTTTAAGTCAGTTCCCTTTGTAAGAGCTAAAGTTATAATTGGGTGTGTGGATAGTGGAAGCATCTGCACACGACGAGCCTGTGGAGTTTTCCTTTTGCTTTGGCCTATAATGTTCATTTCAAATCCCATTGTCTTTGCTACCCTGTATTAATTTCTGAATTATGTATTATTGTTCTGAGACCCCAGAGCCACAGCTATTCCCCACATCTATTACTGCATAAATCTTTGCTGTGTGCTTAAACCAGCAATGATTCATCCTGAAAGATGGAGAGGAACACCAGGGCTAGAGGAAAATCTCTCTCCTGGTGAAACAGGCACAGATCTGATGCTCAGACCTGGGAGGGTGGCTGGGGAGGGAGGGCAGGCAGAGCTGGCTGTGAGGAGCTGCAGCAACAGGCAGGAGAGGGATGGAGCCACCGTGGGTTTGGGCACTGCATCCTCACACACTGCAGGCTGTGATCTGCTGCTGCAGCAGGGACAGGCCTGGCTGTGCAGGTGATGCCCAGGGGAAATTCCTGCTCTCCTGGCACAGCATGTGTGAAGGGCCAGCCCTCTGGGTGAGGCCCATCCTTGTGGTGCCACAGGAGATGAAGATCACTGGCCACGCTGGCAGGGATTTTGCATTTCCAATTACTCGTGTTTTCTTCTATGGTGATTCTTAATTTAGCCGCCTGTGAAGACAGACAGATGTATGAAGTTGGCCCATCTCCTCCTCAAATTTGTAGCAGCAGTGCTGAATTGTCTGTTTCTCATCTCTGCTTGTCCCCTGGTTTGATTTTCTGCAGCTCTGTGCCAGCAGCACGGGTTTAGCTGATGGCTGCCCTGTCCCTGTTGGAGCCAAGAGCTGGCTGTCAGTGGGCTGTCACTGTCTCACTTTAGCTGTGTGTGGTGCAGTACCAGCAAATGAAAAGGTGGCATCACACCTTGGTTTTAAATGTACCTGACTGCATTTCTCCTGGCCTGGGTTCAGCTTCCCATCCCCAGGGTCTGCCACGAGCCTGGTGCTCACTCCACAGCCTGGGGACACCTGGCTGGGTGGGCAGCACTGAGGGTCATGGAATGGTTTGGGTTGGAAGGGACCTTAAAGATCAGCTCATTCCACCCCCTGCCATGGGCAGTAACACCTTCCACTAGCCCAGGTTGCACCAAGCCCCACCCAACCTGGCCTTGGACAATTCCAGAGATGGAGCAGCCACAGCTTCTCTGGGCATCCTGTGCCGGGGCCTGCCCACCCTCACAGGGAATAATTCCTTCCCAATATCCTATCTGACTCTGCCTTCTCTGAGTGTGAAACCATTACCCTTGTCTTATCACTCCATCCCTTGTCCCCAGTCCCTCTCCAGCTCTCCTGGGGCCCTTCAGGCCCTGCAAGGGGCTCTGAGCTCTCCCTGGAGCCTTCTCCTCTCCAGGTTAAACCCCCAGCTCTCCCAGCCTGGCACCAGAGCAGAGAGGCTCCAGCACTCGGAGCATCTCTGTGGCCTCCTCTGGACTCACTCTAGCAGCTCCACATCCTGTGCTGGCTGACCTGTCTTGTGCCAGAACTGAGGATCGAGGCTCCAAAAGGATGTCAGGGAAATTCCGTTTCATGTTGATTTCTGTAGGACACAGTTCCGTTGGAGAGCTTGGGGGCTTCTGGCTTAAGCCCTTCCCTTGATCTCTTAAAAGACTTTAACAGGACTCTGCTTTCTAGAGAAGTGCAGGAGAGAAAGTGCTCCCTGTGCTGTTAATCTGTGCTGCAGGATTTGCTCTTGTGCCACAGGTCAGAGCTGAGCATGTTCTCGCTGGGTGAAAAGGGTCAAGCTCTTTTTGACCTGGGGCAGGTGGTAATTGAAAAGCAGGTGGCTGTGGGTAGAAATGAGCCCAGAGATGTGGTGACATAACCAGCCTGGTCCCTCTGTTCCTGGAAAATGACAGTGGTGACAGCCAGGAGGGAGAGTGGAGAGGCTGATGCCTTGCACTGCTCGTGACCCCAGCTCTGCCACGTG
Source organism: Cettia cetti (assembly GCA_013401135.1). Lineage (NCBI taxonomy): Eukaryota > Metazoa > Chordata > Aves > Passeriformes > Sylviidae > Cettia > Cettia cetti. The sequence continues at coordinate 20,674 of VZUI01049087.1, read as the reverse complement.
ATGGGGATGAAGCGTGGGACTACTGAGCACAGCATCTCTGCTCTCTGCCTGGTGAGGGGCCAGGCTGGGGATGGCCCTGCAGGTGTCATCCTGGGGCTTTTGCTGCAGAGCTGGTAAAGGTGAGCAGGTCAGTACCTGCAGGAGAAAGCAGCCACCTGGGAGCTGAGGAGGAAACAGTTCTCAGTATTCCTGCTCACTCCTACAGAAACAAAAGGGCTTTGCTGTTCTGCTCTATTAGAGCTCCCTTTACCAGTGACAGCTTTCCTCACTTCTCTGAAATCTGCAAAATTAGGGTGAGGGAAAGGTGAGGGGAGGAGGAGAGAGCCAAGCTAGTGTGGAAGAGGAATGCCTGACAGAAGCTCCCAGGTAGGAGAGGAGAATTAGCAGGTGAGAAAGCAGGAGGGTTGGTCACCAGCCACCTCAGCAATGGGGTGGCACAGGAGAACCTGAACCCTTGGCCTATTTTGCAGAGAGAGGGAAATAGGGGAAGATTTCAGAGAGGTTCCTCTGCTCTGCCACTGCCCCAGGAGCTTTGGTGTGAGCAGAGAGATGACAGCTCCCTGCAGGATTTGTCACTTTGGGTGCCTGGGATATTATTAATAATAATAATTTGCTTTATTTTATCTGTAACAGTAGAGCAGCCAGCCAGGCCGCATTTGCTTCCATGGTGCACAATTCCTGCTTCCAGGTCTGGCACCTCTGCCCAAGTATGGGCCCATGGGATTATTTTGGGGAAACCACTTCTTGTGATTCCCAAGGGGAAGTGAGCATGTTTTGTTGGGAATTTGAATGGCCTACTGTAAATTTTAGCATTTTTATTAAGCCAGCAGAACGGGAAGCCCCACAGTGGGAGAGGCTCTGTAGCATAATTCCATGGCTGCCAAGAGCAGGACCAAGGCTCCTTCCAAGGAGCAGATCTTGACAAGAGATTTCTGCCTAATCCCAGCACCTAGCAGCTGGTTTATGCCTCCCAAAAGATTGTTCTTATTTCTGGCTCCTATCCCAGTGATCATCAAAGCGAATATTCCCACTCTCCATCAGAAGCCTCTCATTCCCTTTTTTTTGTAACTCAAATCTGATGTCAGCCTGGTTTGACTGCTCAGGTGTAAAAGCAGGAGATGGGGCAGCAGTGATGGCAGGGCTTGAGGTTTGTGTGAAATCCCTGACTGCCTGCACAGGACTGTGCAGTGGGAGAGGGTAAATACAGGGGGGGCAATCCCATGCTCTGGCTGGCTTGTTATTTCAGGCAGCTTTTCCACCGTGTCTCGCATTTGTCTTCCCTCTGAAGGGGGAGAGGAGCTAGCTGGAATATATTTGTAAGCAGGCAGTAACAGGAGTCCTTAAAACAGTGAAAGCAGCGTGCAGGGAGGAAATAAAAATAAATACCTCTCCTAGGAGAAGAACAAAAGAGAGGGGCTGAAATACCTGGGATCACAGCCTGTGCTGGGGGAGAGCACACAGAGGGAGGGCTGCTTAGGCAGGGGAGATGCTGTCTTTAGCATATGCTCTGCATATTTTACTGCCAGAGAAGATGTGGCGATGATTTAATATGCAAAGGTAGATGTGGCATTGATATGCATCCACACCGCATAACATGTGCATACATATTTCAGAGGTGCTACAAGAAAGTGCATCGCTGAAGGCAAGCATTTATCAGGCTCCCGGTCAAACGTCTGAGACCTTCACAGATCCTGCAGGAGGAGGGAAAAACAACACGGCTTGATTATTATTAGTGTTTTAAATACAAAATTGTCAGGATGCTGGGGAGCAGGGAGAGCGGCGGGCACTTGAGGCGCGTTGAGTGATGCGCTGAGGAGCAGCCGTGCGGGTAAACAAAGGCTGCAGAGGCGGCGGCGGGCAGAGATGGAGCGAAGAGCCCGAAAGAGACAATCACTCACCTGCTGCCCGAGCTTTCCTCTCCTCCGTTCGTGCTCGAGCCCGGGGAAATGAGAGGAGCCTGTCTGAGAGCTCTGTAGCTGCGGCGGGTGGGTTTTGCCTGTAGGTTTTGGGTTGTTTTGTCCATTCCGGGAGCAGAGCTCAGCTGCGCAGGAAAAGGGAGGCTGGGCGCACGCACAGATGTGACCTGTGCTGGGGGACACAGCCGTGCACCCTTCACCTCTCACCTGGGGCTGCCCCTCAGTTCGTGTTTGCTCCTCCCTGGGGACAGCAGGCACCCACAACCGGGCTGAAACCAGGCCAGCAGCTTCCAGCTGCAAGAACAAATCGGGAAACACCTGCTTGTTCAGAGCACACTGATGTCACACTGCGCTCTGCCCCGGGTGCTGCTGTTGTCCCCCAGCCTGGCACGGTCCCTGGCTGAGGAGCAGGATGCAGGGTGCTGTGCAGATGAAAGCACAGACAGTTTCTGTTTGTTTTGCTTAGTGACAGCTCTAGATTTTAATGTTTGATCGCAGCAGGCAGGGAGGTCCTGCAGGGATTTCAGGATACTCTGAAAAGATACTCTGTCCCCGTGCACCAACATACATTAAACAAGTGCGTCTTGCCTACCTCTCTGGAAAAAAACTAGTAAGGGCTTAATGCAAATTGGGCTCTGTGTGAGAATTTTTGCACTGGGAGGGATCTGCCCTGCTCTGCTGTGCCCCCAAAGCCTCTGTCCACCAGTGCTACAGAGGTACCAGAGCTCCAGTGCCAGTGCATTGGTGCAGGGCCCTGAAGTCCCCACCGAGGCACATGGGTGACACCTGCCCTCTGCCAGACTGCTGTCCCATCAGGGCTGCCTGCTAGCCCAGTTTTGAGAGTTCAATTTAGCACTGATGTAGCTCCCATTTCTCTGGTTTGGCCAGCCCGGGTTTGCACTTGTCCTTCGTGATGCCCTTTGATAGCAGGAGAAGGAGGAGATGAGCTGGTTGAGCTCTTTGCTGGGGCAATGCCAGGGTGGCTGCCCTCACTCCAAGCCCTGTGAGGAGCTGCCCAAGCTCCATGGGATGGGCACAAACCAGCCCTATGGCTCTGCAGTTTGGCTCCTGAGAGTTCAGGGTCCTGCCTCCTCCCAGCACCTTCAGATGGCAGGACAGGGACAGAGCTGGATTTGTCAGGGACAGCTGGTGGCCCCTGGGGAGGAGGACAGAGCCAGCAGCGAGGTGTGGAGAACAGAGAGGGATTCTCCAGGGCTAATGACAGCAGGCAGCACTCCCACCACCGTGGAGGCCACTGCAACTCCATCGCTCCTTAATTATCTGGAATTACAGCACTGCTCTCGCCCTTTTTATGTTACGGTGGAAGAAATCAGGACATACATTAATTATCTAATCCGTATGTAAAGTGTCACATGTAATTTTCCCAGAGCAAAAGGTTCTAGCTTTAAGACCCGCATCGTCTCTTAATAACCATGTGCGAGGGAAGAAAATAATATCCAGATATATGATTATTGCAGTGGTGGTTGCCACTGATGCTCCTCTCCCTGCTTTTGGGGCAGTGTCTCTTACAGAGCCTTCCACTTGCAGGGTGACCTTTAAACATCTCCAGAGTGCAGTCCATGGCCTGGCTGGGCTGCAGGGAGCTGAGAGCACAAACCCCATGCTTGTTGTTGTTGTAGAAGTACAGTCTGAGTCAGAAATACCTTTGGTGTTTGTTGGTTGCTTTTTTTTTTCTCGTCTGCATATGGAAAAGAGGGGAAGACCCCACAGCATCCCTTTGACTAAGACACATGGCAGCTGAAGAAGTCGATTAAGAAAATCAGTATTGCATTTATTAGCCTCCATCTATGATGCATGGTGTTATGCTAATATGCATGAATTAATTACTGTTATTAATTCAATTGAATTAATTTGATATAACTGATGTGCGCAGTGAAGATTTGTAGCGAGAGCTGCTTTTAAAAGGTGTCTCAGACAAGGGCTGGGTTGATGGGAGTGGGAGGGGGGACAGGCTCTGCAGCAGCCCCAGCACATCTGTTTGCACCACCTGATGCAGCACAGGAGCCAAGAGATCTTTTTATCCCCCGTTTCCTTCCCCTCCCTCTGTGGTCTGCTCATGACTTCATCTCCTGCTGCAGTTAGGAGCATCCTAATGCTGCAGAGATTCCTGCTGAAGGCAGGCAAAGAGTAAAGCTGATCTTTGAGTAACCTGAAAGGAGAAGCAGATGATGCAGTCCCATCTGCAGGAGAGGCAGGAGTCCAGTGTCCAGCCACAAGGAGCAAAAGGCAGGAAAACAGAGTGAGAAGGGAGGGAGCAGAGAACAACAATTCTTCCCTCTGAGGGTGCTGAGGCCTTGGAAAAGGTTGCCCAGAGAAGCTGTGGCTGCCCCATCCCTGTAAACATCCCCGTAAACATCCAAGGTCATGTTGGAACAACCTGATCTAGTGGAAGGTGTCCCTGCCCACAGCAGGAGGTTGGAGCTAGGTGGTCTTGGAGGTCTTGGAGCTAGGTGGTCTTGGAGGTCTCTTCCAACCCAAACCACTCTGCACTTCTGTGAATTAGCAGTTCAGAACAGGAAAGGATCCCCTTTGCCTGGTTTTGGGTCCCTCTGAGGGTTTGCTGAGAATTCTCCCCCACCCACTTTGTGCAGGCAGGCAGCAAAAGTCCTCAGCTCCTCCAGAACACCTGCAGGACATGAGGGTTAAAGTCTGATCACAAATATCAGCACAGGAAACCAGCTCCCAAGTGTGAGGCAGGGAAACATCCCGCGGGCCCTGCCTGCTCTCAGAATGGTGCAACATGTAGTTTGTGAACTGCTGCCAGGCTGTGCAATATTTGCATAAATTATTAGGGGGAAAATTTAGCTCAGCTTGAGAAAGCTGCAGCTTGCAGGCTCCTCCTGAGCAGAAGTGAAACCTGTGGTGTGAATTATTTGTCAGAGATTTGCTCGCCGGTTGTGGCACAGAAGCTGCCTCTGTTGTTGGGGAAAAGGGGCCTCAATGTATCATCAGAAAATAAAAATGATCACAAAATCAAGCTGCAGATACTGTTTAGGTTGTAAAACCCAGCAGTGCTAGCAGGGATGGGACTGGTCATGACAGGATGTCCCCAGAACTGAAGGATGTGCTGGGACAGGAGGCCCTGTGGCCAGCACAGGGGATGGGCTGGAGCTGTGCACAAAGCTTCCCACAGCACCTGCTCTCCACTGTGGTGCTTTAAGCCATGAAACTAACCAATGAAAGGCAAATTAATAAAACCTCACCCCAGTCTTGCACACCCCCTGAAGCCCAGCATGGGCCCCTGAAGCAGAGCCGAGCATCCTTGAGTAGCAGGGGCTGTGTCATGTCTCTAAAATGACTGTAATTGGTATTCCATGAGACAAACTGCAGCACCCACAAAGGCCATCACTACTCCAGATCATTCAATCATATTGAAGCCCAAACTTGCAGTTGCTTTTAATGGAAATGCAGAGCCTGGGAGCTTTTCCTTTAGGAAGGGAGAACCTGGAGTTTTCTGTGACCTCTTTTGGGTGGCAGAGTAGCAGCTAATTGCAGCTCATACAGTTGACAGATGTCCCTGCTTCATGCAGCAAATCTGTCACATTTCCTGATAAATAGGAGACTTTCTGCTGTTATATATGAGCCCCATGCTTTAGCTATCCTCCTAATTTGTTGGAGGGTCCCTGCTGAAGAGAGAGGTCTGAGTAACGACAGTACTCTGATGTGGTTAGGATCGTTCTCTGCAGTTCAGCATTCTCTTTGGGGTCTGAAACAGTTGGCCCAGTTTTTAGTTGTGAGTTTGCTTTAGCAAGGAGTCTTCTAGATGTGCAACAACACCTACCATAAAGCGAATCAGAAACAACATTCAAAGCCTCTTGTGGCCAGTGGGCAAAGACCCAACATATGGCTTTTATCTCCAGTGTCTGCAGACTATCATCATTATCCCCCTGTAACACGTGGGAGCTCCATTCACCATTCTCTTGCCACAAAAATGCAGCTTTTTGGGTTTGCCTCCCAGCATCAGTAAACACAGTCCCACCATTGACATGCTGAGGTGAATATCACAGCCTTTCTACCCAATGATGCTGTTTAATCACTTGCCACAAAGGGCCCTTCAGTTGGGTATTATGAATTAGTCCTGTAAAGCCCAAAAATGCTTCCTGAATGGGCGTGGAGTATCAAAGCTGCCATTCAAGGTCTTCAGCCTGCACTGGAATACTTCTATCTTCTGGCTCCTGGCCTGCAATCTCCACTATACGTGTTCATCCCTTCTTAAGGATCATGCCAATAGCCTCAGCACGTGTCATCACACTCATTTTAGGCGATGTCAGTAGAAACACCCACTCCAGGACTCGTATCAAGTCATGCATTCTTTTCATGATCGCATTGTCTGGTGAGGGGTGATGCTCCCCCTTTTTCTTTTGCCATTGGCAAATGACAGCAAATGGTCCACCTGGAGGGTTGATGATGAGCAGTGACAGTGGGCTGTCCACCAAACAACGGCTGCACCACTGACTAGGCAGCTTCTGAGAGATGGTCTGCAACGCGTGGTGCTGCTCTTCGCTGAGGTGTCCCTGCTCATCTGCTCGAGAACCTTGCAATAATGGCAACAGAGGCTCTGTGTCATCGTTGGTGTTGCCAACGATTGTTCAAACCCACTGGATGTCTCCCATGAGCTTCTGGGCATCACTGAGTGTGTGAATGTTGTCGTGCAGTTCTATTTTTTGTGGTTGAATTTGCACATCTGTGATAATCCAAGCTAAGGATTTCCACGGAGCAGAGCATTGCACTTTCTCAGAGGCTACTACAAGGCCCTTCTTTTTTAACAGTTCGGTAATTCAGTTTACCTTCTGGTCTTGCATGGGGTGTTGTTGTGCAAACAAAATATCATCCATTAATGATAAATTAATGTATCTGGACATGGTTGTCTCACAGGTTTTAAGGCCCATGCAACATATAACTGGCACAGCATTGGGGAGTTTTTCATTCCTTGTGGGAGCACAACCCACTCCTGGCATTGCACTGGGCCTGTTCTGTTAGTAGAGGGCACTGTGAAGGCAAAACATTGGGTGTCTTGCACATGTAATGGAATTGTAAAAAAGCAGTCTTTCAGATCGGTGACTAAAATTGCCCAGTTTTTGGGAATCATGGTTGGCAGAGGGAGGCCTGGCTGCAAGGCCCTCATGGCCTGCATCTGATTGTTGACTTGATGCAAATCATGCAACAGTCTTGCTGAGGTTTGTTGGGGTTTGGGTTTTTTTCTTGGTAAGAAAAAAAATTAAAATGGGGAGAAAAAAAGGGTCTGGGATGGAGCAAATTGGGATGGGGCAGTGCTCTGCAATTTGCACGAGCAGAATTATCATCCAGAGGTGCTCTCAGCCCTCAGAGGGGGCACTGCTGAGATGCTCTTGTCCCACCTGCTCTGAAAAACCTTCAAAGCAGTGAGCCCCACAGTTCTCCCTCCCCAGCAGCTTCTGGGACCTTGTCAGAGCCACCAGACAGAAAGGGCTTTCCTTTATGTGTACGTGTGAGTGCATGTGAGATGCATTAATTATAAATTTATTAAATGTATTTATTATTCATCCTAAGGTATTAAGGTACTTTATGTTTATTAATTATACAGTTAATATATACAGGTGAAAAGGCACTAAGTATATACATATATTTAACATATAGGTGCAAATCTGTACTGTATATATATTTTAATTCCTTTAAGTCCTTCCTGCAAATTAAGCTGATGACTCTGTGATGCCTCTAAGGACATGAGAAACAATTGCCTGCTGGCTTCATTATAGAGCCTGGATTATCCTATCCCCTCTCAGCCTTTTGCAGACCAAACCCAGCTCATTCAGCCTTTCTCTGCAGGTGGGTCAGGTTTGTACAGCTCTTATTTATTCACTCCAGGGATGAGTGGCAGCAGGTGTCCCCAGCTGTTCTCTCTTGGTGGCTTCTCCAGGAGGGTGATGCTTCCTTCGGTGGGGCACAGCAGGGACATCACCAAACCCAGGTGTGATGGGACCCAAACCAGCCCCCACAGCCCTGGGCAGGGATGAGCAGCCAGAGCCTCTTGGAGCTGCCTTGGTGATTTCTGTGTGGGTCAGGGGCTATGAGCTCAACCAAGCTCAGCCCATGGCAGAGGCTAGATGCATAAAAGCAAGAATTTTTTTTCCCTTTTAAATTTTTTGAAGTGTTTTGGTAGGTTTGATTGTTTGCTTGTTTGTTTTTGCTCTTGTTGTTTAGCTGGGAGTTTTTTGTTGTTTTTTGATTAGCTGGCTTAGCTGGAAAAAGCACAGGGTTTAGTCACATCAGCTGCTCCTCCACTCTGAAATATTTCACTCTAGCGGCCAGTTTCTCCCAAATATCTTCCTTCTGGGGGGCTCCAGGAACAAAGACTGGTTTCATACCCTATCCTCCTTCTGGGGGGCTCCAGGACCAACTTTAACTCCTAAAGACTGTTTCATACCCACAGCACCCAAGCTCAGCTCTTTGCACACCCGGGCCCCAGCAGGGCCAGGAGGCTCCGTGGTGCAATTTTTGCTGTGTCTCCAGAACCACTGCAGAGCAGTTCCCAAAAGCTCCTTGCAGGAAGCCACCCCCTGTACCCACTGCTGGGTGTACATGCCCCTTCCTCCTTGCAGAGCAGCAGGCCAAGGTATAAACGAGCCCCCTGATACCTTGTGGTAATTAGTAGTGGATTTCACAGGTTTTTTCCCATATATTTCTTTCCTATTCCTTTGTTCTTTTGCCGTGTGACACGTAGGAGACTTGTAAGACTCCACTCTCTCTCACCTGGATTTGCTCTGCCCTTTCTGCTGGATAGGAGGGATTTGAGTATATTAACTTAATTGGCAAATGGATTGCTCAGACAGCTGTGACAGAGCTGCCTGCCTGCAGTAGCCACTGGGTTAAGCAGCCTCCAGAAGCTTTCTGGCACTTCTTGTTGTGTTTTGGCACCTCCCCACCACCTCGGGGTCACCCAGCTCTGAGCTGGGCTTAAGGGGTACTGCATTGAGGGCTTGAAGAAAAGGTGCTTTGGGAAAAAATGGGAATAAATGTGAAAAGATGTTGAGGAAGCTGCAAGTTTGAGATGTGTGGGAAAAATCAGTGTGTGGCACAGGGGATTTGGTAGGGGGTGTTGCAGAACTGGCCATCGTGTTCCTGTCAGCATTATCAGTCATCCAAATCCAATAAATAGGTTCCTGAACCTCATCTTTTTGCCATTTTGTGCTTAGAAAAATGGAGCTGCAGTGATCTTTCGTAGCCCAGGTCCCTTCAGTTGACCCGAGGCTCTCTGGCTGGCGGGGCTGGGTGGTCCCAAAGGTGACAATAAAATGAAGATTCCGGTTTGGGGATGGACCTAGCACCTTGAGAAGTGATCCTCATGTGATCATTTTGGTGGCAGTGATCCAGAAAAGTGGCAGTTTTTATCCTCTGAAGGTTTTTCCTGGAGCTGCAGCAGCACTGGAATGTCTGGGGTGTGGGATGTTGCAGGAGTTCCCACTGGATGCAGAAATAAAGTCTGGCAGGAATTTCATAGCTGTGATGGAGGCAGAAATTCCTCTTCTCTGATGCCTTGGCCATTGAAAAGCTTGAGTGCATGCAGTGCTATTGACATTTCTTGGTAAGGAAGCAGATTTCCAGCAGGCAGCAAGCTGTGACAAGAAAAATAGCTAAATTTGTCCAACAGTATTGATGGCTTCCCAGAGAAACTCTGTCACTCCAAAAATGAACCGTCCCCTTCAGTCAAACGTGTCTCTAATGTAAAATACACATCCCCAGACTTTCAGCCTGGGTTATTAATGTGACCTTTACTCAACTGTTTCCCTCTCCTTTTGATTTCTGTGAATAAATGTAATTAGGAAGGTGCATGTTCCTCACACCACCACTTCAGGGGAGGCCATGGAGATGGTTCCCAGTTAGCTCCTTCTGAAATGCAAAGGCTGTGGCAAGTGGAGGCTTGGCCTGGGTTTTAGAATGCCCTTGAGGTGGGATGGGTGGTGCAAGGAGGCAAAAGATGGATCTGGGAGGCAGCAGAGCTTTGTGGCACTGGAGAGCTGCAGAGGGGAGGAAAGCATGACTGAGGGAGGAATATTTTTCCCAGAAATATTTTCCCTGGAAGTGTTCAAGGCCAGGTTGGACAAGGCTTGGAGCAACCTGGAAAGTGTCCCTGCAGGGAGGTTGGAAGGAGATGATCCTGAAGTGCCCTTCCCACCAAAATTTGCTGTGATTCCATGAAATAATTGCTTTTCAACACTGCACAGAGAAGTTCCCTGGCTCATGTAAGGTGGAGGGATGGAATTTTTGCATTAGAAACACACAGTTCTAAATCATCCCAAATGTGCTGTTTGGAACAAACTCACACCTTGCTGTAAAAGCTTTAGCAGCCTGAAAATTAATGGCCCAAAGGCAGGATGGAGGGAGAATTTGAAACAGTCTGAGTCTGAATTCTGCTAGGAGTGTGTCTGGCTTTAAATTTTAAAAAAAGTATTAAAAAACAAACAAACAAAAAAAACCCAAACAACCAGGCTTCAAGGCAGCAACTTTTCCATGTTTGACTTGTCCCAGGATAGTTTCCACAGGCCAGAGGAGCATGTGGGTTTGATAAAAAGCTTGCTAAAACAGGGCAGGAATTTATGGCACTTGGCAAAGTTTAGGTAACTCGCAGGAAATGGGTGACTGTGTGTCCCCCTTGAACAACAACCACCTGTGGCCCCTTGTAGGTGGGAATTCTTCCTTGAGCTAAGGCACTCCGCTCCTCTTGTTTTGGTTCCAGTCTCTCCTAGGATCTCATGTGTCCATAGTCCTTCCCTCTCCTTTGCACTGTTTCCAGGAAACAAATCTTGCAGCTGAATAGGAGGAATCAGCCTTTCCTTTGCAAGCTGCTTTGCTGGAGCTCAGTCCCATCCAGCAGTCTTTGAGGTCCTTGGGCATAAACACACCCAAAATATTTGAGAAAAGTTTCCTGGAACATGGCAGGAGCTGACTTTTGTGGAAAAGCACTGGCTGCTCTAAGTCTGAGCCTTTGGAAAATCAAAATTTACATGACACATTGTGGAAAAGCACTGGCTGCTCTAAGTTTGAGCCTTTGGAAAATCAAAATTTACATGACACATTTGAAGTCCCTTGGCCAAACTCTCCACTGATGGGCACTCAATTATGTGTTCCCTTTTTTTTGGCTTGAGTTGCTGGGCTCTTGGCTTGGGGATGAAGCTGGCAGGACATGCCCCCTGGGCATGTGCACTGCTGTCTAATGCTGCTACCTACCTGGGGAAAAAAAGCAAATATCCTTCTCCCAAATCCCTAATGCTTTTCTCTCCCGAGTCTTTGTTCTGTGTCTGCACAAATAAGGGCTGTGGTGTGAATGCTGCCTGTTGTGGTGGATAATAAATTCATTCATATTTCTGAAGCACTAAGTACCGTAGTTGTAATGCTGTGGGCAGGCCTGTGAAAAATGAGTAATTCTGTCTTCAAAGCAGGGTTGATTTGTGTGAAGGCACGAGTTTGCCCATAACAATAAGGAGAAAACAAAATACTGAGGAGCTGCTTGTTAAATGAGCATCCTCCCCCTACACTGGGCAGGGCTGGGGTGCCCCTGCACTGAGGGGCTGCTGCTGATGCACAGCACATATCAAAAGGTACCCAACCCCTGTATACCCAAAAATCTGGATTCTGAAGGCTTGCATTCACACCCCTACAGTCCTCTCATTGCTTGCAACACCTCGGGGTAGAAGTTGTGAATCAAACAGGAGGGTGGTGCTAGATTTTAACATTTGGTGCATTGGCCCGGCCTGCCTGCAGCCTGTTTTCCACAGGCTCCCCAGCAGTGGGGAATTGCTGGCAGGAGTCAACTTTTCATCTGGGCAGGAGTGGACTGGCAAAGGCAATTCCTCCTCCCCCAACAGTCAGAGCCAGGCTGGGAATGGCAGCGCGTGCCACCCATGCCCACAGAGGGACTCGGTTACAGTCCAGTGGTGCCACAGATTCCTGACAAACACCTGGAACCAGGCAGGATGTGCATGGATGGAAGGAAAAAGGGGAGAAGGACAAATCAGTCCATAAATTTCTCATCATAAAGTATTTGCTGGGCTTTAAGGTGTGTGGACGTGGGGCCTGTGGTGCGTGGGGGGGTTCACACTGACACCACCGCACAGGCCACGGCTGAGTTGTGTTTTCCAGTCCTTTGGTGTAACCCATTAGGGTATTTTTCTTGCCTTCTAGATCTAATCACAGCCAGCAATGCAGGTTGAAGCATTTCAAGTGGTGGGTTGTTTTTTTTTTTTTTTAATCTGGCTGCCCTTTTCCCGTTGTTATCGAGCGCGGGGCCGTGTTGATTTGCATGCCATTTTGCTTTTGATCTCCATGGCAACTGCTACCAAATGGCCTGAGAATAATAGAGGTGCTTTTTGGAGCTGTAAGCAGGCTCTGCGCAGAGCTCTGACACCGGAGGTTTGCACCAAAATAAAGAAATAAATAAATAAAATGGAAATTAAGATGATGGCTTGTGGCTTGTGGCAAGGAGCCTCGAGAGCTCGCTGCCCTCTCCCCATCCCCTCAAATCCCCACATATGGCAGAGGTTTTTGACAGCCACTTGAAAGAAATACATACACAGGGGGAGAGGGAGGTGGGGAGGGGTGATCCAGCCCGCTGGCAGGGGCTTCTGGAAGAGGGCTGGCAGAGCATGGAATCAGAGTTCAGGTTGGAAAAGCCCCATAAAATCATTGAGTCCAACCAGCAAGCCAGCACTGCCGAGCCCTTCACTAACCCACGTTATAGGTGCCACATCACACATCCTTGAAATCCCTCCAGGGATGGTAGCTGAGGCTGCTGGTTGTGATAGCACCATGCACCCCCCAAGCCCATCAGCCCCTCTGGAGACTCCTCCTCAGCCCCCATGGAGTGGGAATCCTCACCCTTGCTTGGCTCCATCCCACTGGCTGCTGTTTGGGTGTCCCTTTCCTCTGCAGGCAGCGGCTGAAGTTTGGGATTGCTTTAATGTTCTTCTGTTATTGGATATTTTCTCCTTTAAGTCATCTTTAAGTTGCAGTTTATTAGCTCGGGGTCTCACAGGGCTGGGAAATGGGGCTCTGAGCTGTGCAGCCCTGATCAAGCCCCTTATTTTCTCTCCTCTGTTGAAGCCTGAGCTCACCATGTGGATGGAAATGCTGGAGGAGGTTTGGGGGGCACAGCAGCCTTTGGCCCTGTCACTGGTCACTCAGATCCACAGCATCTGGCCTGTGCTCTCTCCAGCCCCTGCACAATGTCAGCAAGAACAAAATCATCCTCATCCTCCTCCTCCTCCACCACAGACCTGAGCTGGTGCTGGGCAGCCAGGCACCACTGTGGGATTTGTGTGTGAGGTCCTGTCCTGCTCTGGGTTCCCCCCATATTTCAGGGATGCTGATGGAAGTGCTCTGGCCTGTCTGACTCTTTCCCACCCCTGTTAGCCTTTGGAGGCTGTGCTGCACCGTGGCACAGGAGGATTTGTACAATTTTTTCAGGTTCTTGGACACGAGCCAGCATCAACAAACCTCAGGGCAGAAACTCTGTGAGGAGCAGGAAATGAGGGAGCTGTCGGGCTTAGTGGCTGTGTTAGATCACTCTAAAGCATGACTTAAATTCAGGTTTGCAATTTCCTCCCTTTCACCTCCTCTGCCATAAGCCCCAGTGCTGCCTCAGCCTCTGCATCTAACCCAGAGCTGGGCTTTAGCCTGGGATTGGCCACAGTGTCCAGGCTGTTCAAAGAGAGAGGGAGGGGAGAGCTGATGGACACAGAGAGGGATAAAGAGAGCTCCAGGGATCGGCATGGCAAGAGTTTGGGAATTTTTTGCTCAAAAGCTGCCTCCTCTTTGCTGCTTTCAAGCAGCAGAGCAGCCTTGGCTGCTGCCAGAAGCTGCAGTGAGCGAGGCTGCCGGGAGGGGTGGAGGATGCTGGAGGAGAAACAGCCCCTGGAGCATCTTCCAGCCTCTCCAGCATGCTGCTTGGATCTGGCAGAAGATGAGAGAGGTCCCTTTCCTTCAAAGCCTGAGAAACGCCCACCCAGGTGCCAGTCACAGTGCCCAGCATCCCTGTGACAGGGGTGGCCTCGGAGCTGCTGTGCCAGCGAGTCCCTCCCGCTCCTCCCTCCTCAATTAACACAGCAACCACAACTTTGTTATCCTAGGCATGAAATAAGGCTAATGAATCATGTCGCACTTTGAAGCCACGTTAGATCTGGAATTTGACACAAGCTTTTACATCTATGTCACTCTGCCCCCTCCGCTCCCCCCCAAAGCCGGGCAGGCCAGCTCTCTGTTTACCTGTCAGTCAGCGGAGGAATTTGCATGTTAGTTAAGCTGTTAGCATGAGTAATTACCGAGTGGGTCAGGGACTCCTCCCAGCAAGCCGCTCTGAAATGCTTCGCCTTGCCAGCGACATCTCTATCGCCGGAGGACGGCGGCGGCTGCGAGGCGGATGAACGCGAGCGGGGATGACTCAGGGCTAATCGCACACTTCCACTCCGCGGGCTCAACCAGGGAACACCCCCAGCGGGAAGGAAAGGCTGCAAAACCCGTTTTGGGGACAGGGAGAAGGAAGGGGAGCTGCAGCAGCAGGTGGGGACTTTTTCCAGTGGTCAGGCTGGAAGGAGAGCCTTTGGGATTCAGCGTTCCACCAGAAACGAGCAGGAGAAATGAAGGGGCTCTTTGCCACCTTCTCCAGTAGGAAGGGCCGTTCCTGCCTGAGCAGGGCCCTGCAGACCTCACGGTGTCTGCACAGCTTCAGTCCTCAGCCCAGTGGCTTATTTCCTGAATTTTTCTCGGAATTTACCCTCCTCTAATCTCTCCTGACAACTTTAGTGCATTCCTCTGCTCCACATCTCTGAGAAAAGGGGTGCTGGTTGCAGAGGGAGTGAGTGACCCACAGCATCACAGGGGAGAGGGACATCAGAGGGGAAATAGGTGGACACCAGAGGGGAGGGGGACATCAGAAGGGAGATGGACATCAGAGGGAGGTAGATGGACATCAGAAGGGAGATGGACATCAGTGGGAAGTAGAAGAACATCACAGGGGAGAAGGAGATCAGAGGGAGGTAGGTGAATATCAGAAGAGAGAGGGAGATCAGAGGGGAGAAGGAGATCAGAGGGAGGTAGGTGAATATCAGAGGGGAGAGGGAGATCAGAGGTAGGTGGAGGGGAGGTAGGTGGACATCACAGCAGCTCAGGAGGCTGACCCTGTGCCAGCCATGCTGTAAAAGCTGGAGGATTTTGTCTCCACATCCCCAGGTGCCACCACACTGGTGAGACTCCAAGTTTTGCAGAAGAGTCTGTGACCTGTTCTCGAGCACCCAGGTCCGTGTCAGGGTGCTCCTGACTGTCAGCTGACTGAAATGCCAGATTTTCCAGGACTATTCCTGGGCAAAATGCACCCCCACCTCCCCAGAGTTCACATCAACAGAGCAGGCAGGGAAACTTTGGTTCCTGATGCTCCTTCTGTCGATGTGCAGAGACATCTCAGCAACAGAATAAATTCTCAGGTCACTCTGGGATCAAAAAGACTGGTAAGAACTAACTGGGGAGGAAAGTGCCCTGGGGACTGTGATGGGAGAACAGCAGGCAGGACTCCAGGAGTGGAAATTTTCTGTGGAAGCAGGAGATTTTCTGTATGTTCATGCTATCACTGAGCCACAGGAAACTCAGGTATGGGAACCAGGTCCTGCAGCTGCACATGGAGCCCAGCACAGGCTGCAGGAGCTTTGCACAAACACCTACAAGAAATCTTGGGGAAACTTTAGTTTCCTTAATTTCAAGTGTGCATCGTTTTAGTATGGTAAAAAATTAGAGTTTAATTTTTTTCCAGTGTGCAAAAATTCAGTGAAACAAAGCTTAGTTTAGAAAATCATGACCATTTTGGAGGTTAACTTCACACAGCGCCACAGAATTGTGATATTTTGTTAATGTTTTTAATTGTTTACTCAATTATGGGATAAAAATATTTAGTACTATTTGAAATAGCTACATGTCTAGGTTGGGTTCGTTCAGTTGTATGACAGTGAGTTTGGTGAGTGCTTTCATTCTTTCTGATTTTCATGTTGTTTTCTTTCAATTATGACTTTTGATTACATCACAAATGCAAATATAGAAGATTAGATCATATATTTCAGTCAGGGCTGAGTAACAGATAACCTGGCTGATTTAAAAAGCAAAAATACTACAGGGTTTCAAGCCTTACACTCTAATGTCATTAAAACCACTTGCTGCCACTACTTAAATGCTAAGCAGTAATGTAAGATTGTAATAGAAAAATGGTAAAATTTAAGGAACCTCTCACCTCAGCTTTTGAATATTTTGGATATTTTGGTAAACTCGGGGCTATTTCAGAGGGAAGATTCTGTAGGATTTTTTCAAATATTAAATGGGTTCCAATTACACTTTTTTCTCCAAACATCAGCACCCAGTGAAGAACACAAATCCTGTGTTTTGACTGTCTTTGGTGCCGACTGCACTTACCAGAAACCCACTGAACAAAGTCCATCCCTTTTACAATTCACAAAAGCTACAGAATAAATCTTTTCTAAGGTAATGTTTGTTCTGAGAATAAATCGCGGTTGTTTGGAATGCTTAAACTTTCAAAAGGACCTGCTCTAAAAGCCCAATTTTTAAACAATTGGATCGTGAGTGTAATATGAATGTAGTTAAGATGATAAATGCAGCTAATTTTCTCCCTCTATTAGCCCCTTTCACATGCTACTTACAAATGCCAGTCAAACTCGGCAATCCTTTCATTTTATTATGCGGTGACGAGGCGATTGGATTAAAAATACATGATGGCATTTTCTAACTTGGATTTATAAGTGCCACTGCCACATCTAATATTGGGCTGACATTTGCTGGGTGCAGGGGGAAGTGGGGTTTGTTGGTGCAGGCTGGGGAGAGCTGCCATCCCCTCCCTGGTGAGCCAGCAGGGATGGGGCCAGACCTCTCTAATCACAGTTCTGGGGGCAATTAAAGCCTCTGCTGAGGGAGGTGGGGTGTGCCAGTGTTGTGGGGCTCCTTGCCTGGTGTGGTGCTTGAGTCCTTCACTCTGAACATCAGCCTGATATTGCAAGAGGTTTAATTTCTTGAGTTTCCACCCTAATAAGAGTTCTCAGCCTTTTCTCAGAACCCCTCAGTTCCCCTCTGCTCATTCACCCTTCAAGGACATCTCTCTTGGCCACTCCTTCCTGGAGATGTTTTCTTTTTGGCTCTGGAGCAGTGCAGAGGTGTTGTGTCGGGTTAAGTGCAGGGCCTGGCTGCTGTCAGGGCCTTCCCAAAAACTCCAGCCTCCACTCACCTCTTCTCCATCAGCCTGAGGCTTTGTTTCTCCAAGGCCTGTCTTGGTGTAGCATCTTCCCAGATGCTGGGTTGCTGCCAGACAAACACCCAGCTGTGGGGGCATCTCTGGTGTGCTCATCCACTTCATCATATCATCATTGTGATTATTATTGTTGTTATTATTATTTCCATGCAAGTAGGGCACTTGCTATTCTGGGTTCACCCAATTACAGTCGGGTCTGTGGCTCAGGTCCCAAAGGTGAGGTGCCTGCTGTCCAAGCCTTCAGCTCTCCAGATCAGCCATTGTTCCTTTAAATGAAAGGGACACTAAAGTCCAATTATTGCAATAGAATGGGCTGCTTCTTTAAACTGAAGAATTTGACTCAGCTCAAGGGATATTTGTGATTGCCTCTGGCTTCCCTGGAGCTAAAAAATTATATGCTTTCCCTCTTCACTAAATTAAAACATAGTTGGATTGGTAGTGGGACTGAAGGAAGTCCCTGTCTGAAACCCCAAGTGTCAGTCTGCTTTGCAAACTCTGAGCTAGTAATTGGTTTAGAAATACTGAGTGAATAGGTAAAGAAGCTTTGGAATGATTTGTGCTGGATAATACAGAGTGCCTGGAACAGCAGGGTTTGCCTTTCCTGGGAGATTTTGCAAACATTGAGTTGTTAATTTCAGGTTTGGATTCGTAAACACAATTAACATTTGTACTCTGTAAACAGTAGATTTACTTCTGTTCCAACGGCACCGTATCCTCATTTAAGTTCTCAGTAAGCAATTCCTTTGTTTCCCAAATGTCAGACTCGAGGCAGACCCACGGCTGCTGCTCTCCCCACTCAGACTCTAAGATGTGTCCTGGCACCTGAGGTGGGACTGGGCAAGGCTTGAAGAGAGTGACTATCACAGCTGAGAGGAGCTGAAGCTCAGGGTGATCCCAGTGGGGCCCAGGGAGCCCATCCTGCAGGGAGCATCTGCAGGGAGCTGGTGGTGGTGAGGTCCCAGCTGGCCTCTGTCAGGAGCAGAGGGAGCACCCTTGGTCACAGATCTGCTGTGATATCTCCATGTGATGGGGATGTGGACCTCTGAGCAACTCCTGCTGTTGGAAACAAACACAAACCTTTATGTTTGATTCTTGGCTCGCTGGTACAGCCTGGGCACCAGGTTCCTGTGGTCACATCTTGCAGACAAGGACACCTGGAAAAGGGACCTTTGTGTGGCACCTTCTGATCAGATGTGTGTGAAGCCATGGCCAAAATGAAAGCTGCTCTCCATGTGTGGTATTGGCAGAGCTTTGCCATTCTGGGGCTGACTGTCTCACATGTGGCCACTCAAGTATTCCCTGGAAAAATCATAAACCTCTGCCTGAACCAAAGTCATGGGGCCAGCATTTGGAGAATATGGTACAGACCTCTGAGTTAGGGAGGTTGGCTCCAAGAGCCAGATGAGAGAAAGGGAGGCTCAGAAGCTGTTCTAGATGCCTTCAGAAAGAAGAAAAAAAGCTCTGAATCCCAGTCTGCAAGATTCTGCACAGGAATATTTCCATGTGGAGTATGAAACTCTTGCTCAGAGGGTTAAATGGCAGCGTTCATCTTGGCTGAACTCAATCTGGAGAGGCTCTGCCCTACTTCATCCCTTCTTTGTACTCCATCCCACCATGGCCTAGCTCAGCAGGCATCATGATTTGAGGAATGGAGGAGTTGGACTAACTCCCCTGACAGTGCCAGTGATCTCTTCTTCATCCCCCAGCTGGGACAATTCCCACAGAGCAGGGAGAAATGATCCAGACAGGGATAAGACCCAAGCTGGTTTGCAAATCTGCTGGAGAGTGGCTGTGGGGAGCAGCAGGAGCCCTGGTGCTGTGTCCTACAAGCTCAGACACAGCAGCCTCTGCCTCACTGTACCATTTACTGAGGTTATAACATCATGGCTATGCAAAATAATGTCTCCTTTTCTCTTTTTTTTTCTTTAGTAAGTGAAAGTAAGTCTTCTAAGCCAAGGTTAACAATATATATTTATGAGTTGTAGCCAGCTGCTTCTATGTTTGCACATGTGTTTGTTAATGAAGAGTAACCTAAGGGTCAGGTTATTATGTAAATAACCATTGTCAAGGGTAAAGGTGAAGAACCCAGTAATGAGTTGTGTCTCTCTGTCTCTCTCACAAGTCACTAATGAATATTGGATATTGCCATTTGCAGGGCTTTTTACCCTCATTTTATCAGGGGGTGAGGGGCAGGGATGGCAAGAGAGGAAAGAGAAAGAAGTAAATTTGTAATTAAGCTGTGACAAGTTCCTTTTTTCCCTCTCCCCAACCCAGCTAAAGCAAGTTCTTCTGTAGGAATTATATATAACTGCCTTGGCCTGTGTTTGGGCAAGAAACCACCTTCCTTCTGCTGCTCTAGGCTGCATCATCCCTTTTGAGCCTCTGCAGCGCTCACTTTAGAAGATGCCCACAAATCAACAGTCTGCATCTTTGCAGATAATACTGAACTGAGGCGAAGCCAGCGAGCCATTGAGCAGAGTTTCCATTAGGAAGGTTAACAGCAAACCTGCCTGCCCGGGATTACTGACAGAGTGTGAACAGAAGGTGCAGGCTCATTGCATATGCTTTTCACAGCGTGCCTGGGGAGGGGAGCCTTTGGCTCGCAGACACCTGACACCAGAGCTGCTGTTGGGCTGGGAGGGCACACAGGGGTCTGGGTGGGTTCTGTGTCAAGCACAGGGGGCACAACCTGAGTTTCATCATCCCCTGTGGGTAGGAACACAAACAGGGGTCTGGGTGTGTTCTGTGTGACAGCATAGGGGGCACAGCTATGGGTAGGACTGCACACAGGGGTCTGGGTGGGTTCTGTGTGGCAGCACAGGGGCACAGCCTGGGTTTCATCATTCCCTGTGGGTGGGAGGGCACACGGGGGTCTGGGTGGGTTCTGTGTGGCAGCACAGGGGCACATCCCGGGTTCATCATCCCCCATGGCCCAGCACACTCACTCCAGGAAGGCAACGCAAGCCTTGCCCACGAGCAGTGTGTCCCTGTCACCCTCCCTCCAGGTCCCTGCTTTTCAATTAGGGATGGGAATGGGCTGCCTTGGGGTGAAAGGGGTGGATGTGATGAGACAGGGATCCCCCTGCACTGGGGGCACTGCTGAACCCACCCATGCAGAGGGAGCAGGGCCCAAGCACGTCACTGGCCTTGCAACAGGACCTTTACACCCAGAGTGACCCCATAGAATTCCATATTTGATGCCCAGCCCCCAATAACTCTGCTGGCATCTGCTCAAGTGGGAAATCCCAATGGATTCCTCTCATTCCTCCATGCATCCTTTGCCCCCTTGTGAAACCTGGGATTCAGAAACCTCCGGGCCAGGCAAGGATGAGTGTCAGATCTGTAATTCAGGCATGGATAAATCCTCCAGGCAGAACCCCAGGGGGCATCTGTAATAATAATAATAATAATAATAATAATAATAATAATAATAATAATAATAATAATAATAATAATAATAATAATA
>VZUI01049086.1:0-70423 GCA_013401135.1 Cettia cetti | reverse complement strand
AAAGAAAAAGGAGGAGGGGGGGTGAAGGAAAAAAAAAGGCCCCGAGAGGAGTTTCTGAAAACTTCCAAGGAACTCGCGGCTGCAAGTCCCCGCGTCAGGCAAGAGAGATGCTGGAGCCTCGGGCGCTCCGGGAGCCGACAGCAGCGGCGGTGGCGGCAGAAGGGGTGACCGCGGGGATGGCGGCGGCAGCGGGGAGCGCGGTGCCGGCCGGAGCCGGGATGGCCGAGAAGAAAAAAGCTAGCAACGGCAGGAAGGGCAGGAAAGGCAAGGGGGCCGGAAAGAAGCCCGCTCCGCCGGAGGACGGGGAGGCGCCCGGGTCCAGCACAGGTAAGCCGGTCGGCAGGTGCGGAGGCTGCCCCGCGCCGACCTTCCGCGCCCGTTCCGCGGCCGCGGGCCCGCACGCAGGGGGCGCATCCCCGGCGCCCGCCGCCGCCTGCCCGGCTCGGCAGAACCTCCGCGGCCGCTGCTCGCAGAGCTCTCGGAGCGGCGAGGCAGCGGCGCTGCCGGGAGCCCTCGGCTGTACGACCACGGTTCGGTCTGCAGCCCTGTTTCCCTCCCGCTGGCCCCGAAATCTTGAGAGGCTCTGTCAACTGTTGCTTTCTTCATATTTTTTTTCTTCCGCCCCCCCCCCCCCCCCCAATTTTTTGGAGGGAGTGAGGCTATCTCTCCTGTTACAAAACACTTTTTTTGTCCCTTCCTTTCCCCAGAAATCACTTAGATGGTTGAACAGATGGCCAACTTTCATATGGGGTATTTTGTCTAAACTTGCAGCTATTTACTCAGGGATGATCAGAGAGGACATTTCGCTCACTTAGCAGCACGTGTTGCTGCTCTCATGCGTCCTCAGTATTAAGCACAAGAATTCATGCCAGTGATACTCTTGTCCTCCGCAGGTGTCCAGAAGCAGGACCCAAAGGACGGGACACAGCTGAGTGTGCTGTCCCACTCGCAATAGTTACTTATCTCTGTCAGCCAAAGCCCCAGTCAGGATCAAGACCCCCTAGTGCAGTACAAACACATATGAGTGAATGATGCTTTTCCTAGAGACCTTATATTATGCTACCTAGCTTACCAGAAAGCCTAGCAGTATCTATGGATACCTTTAGCTTTTTGCAACAGCAGTGTATAGCTGCAGCTACTGATTACCAATTTCTTTGAATTCTTTGTGGTTTTGTAAGAAGTTTTAAAAGAAGCCTGAGAAAAGCAGTCAATTGCCTGTGGTTGGATTTTGGGTTTTTTGTTTGGTTGTCTATTTTTTTATTCCTTTGTGTTGTTTTCCTGTCCAAACAGCCAAATTAACATAAAGGCTAGTAGGGTAAAACTTTCCAAAATATAATAATAATAATTTTGCTCAGTGCATTATGGCCAACATAGTGTTGCTCTTGACTTCAATCATCAGCCCTCAGGGAGGATATGTGTGATTCAGCAGCAGCAGATATCCCTTCTGGCTACTAATTTATACAAACTAGCACTGCCCAATGCATCCTCTTCTCTAGGTTCTTTGGAGACACATCTCACCCAGCTTGTGCTCAGCAGTGGCTGTAAACAAGTTTCAGGAACAGCAGAGGAGATTTCCCTTGTTACACTGAGATAGAGACAAACACTTATTTTGACCTTTTTCTCTTTCACCAGATTTTTATAATGCTGTTACACTATACAAGTATTGTAAGCATCTCCTGCTAAAACTAACCACATTAAACAGTTAAAACTTCTGGCAAACTTATCTGTGACATCTGGGCTGTTTGAAGTGTTTGTGGAGGTTTTTGTTTGTTTTTGTGGCTGACAGAAAATGGGAAGACAGTGACAAGTTGGACAGTTTGTGATAGGAAAGATCTGTCAAGGAGAAACACATTTTCTCACTGTGCACCTCAGAGCTTTATAGCATGCCATCCCCTTTGTAAAGGAGAGATTTCTTTGTCCTGTTGTGCAGTTTTCCTTCTGCAGTGGAGTGAGGTGCTGAGAGAGTAGTGAAAGAAGTTGTGAACCAGAGGGCATATTTTTTGAGTAGTCCAACCAAGTCAGCTTCTAAACTAGGCAGAAATTTTTGGGGAGATGGTCTTCTTTCTCTGTAGAGGGGAGTTAGAATAATAGAAAAATCCATGCAGGTAAATAGCACCTTAAGTTTAGGTATCTAAGTGTGGTTAATTCTCACTTCTGGTGGTCTGATTATGTCTGCCATGGTGAGTATTTTACCTGAAAATCTGAAGGGTAGCAAATGTTGATTGAGGTTCGTCAGGGCAGGATTCAGATCATGCCAGCTCCTAAGGCTTTGCTAAAACTCCAGAAGGCTAAGTCTTTACTAAGCCAAAATATATCAGTGTTTGAACCAGAAATAATCCACTTTTCTGGCAAGTGCTTACCTCAGGTCTCCAAAGCACCAGTATGTTTTTATAGGTATGAAAGAGTACCGCCTTCATCCATACCTGACATTACTAGTCAAAAGTTTCCTGTGTGGGCAAGAACTGAACATTCTTCTATCTTATGTAATAAAAATCCCATTCCTTCCAAGATGAGTGTATGTGGCAGGATAGTTCACATGTGTAACTGATCCCTGTAGTCTGTTTAAAGGGAAAATGAAATACAGCCTAACGTATTACTGTAAATTTGAGTGAGAATCAGGTAATGTCACACTGGAAATAATACACAGATTTTATCTAATCTGTTACTTAAGTGTATTATCTGGTTTGAGGGGCATTTAGAACTAGAACTGATACTTAAAAGAGAAAGAGCAGAAAGAATGGTTAATGTAAAATGTAACAAGGAGAGCAATTTTGAATTTCAAGCCATGGGCTTTTATTCTCTCTGTTCAAGCGTATTAGAGCTTGGATTAATTACTAGTCTACTCATGTTGATTAACAGTACTTACTGGAGACACTATGAACTGACTTTGACGGGACCACAGTTTTCCTTTTTGCTAATACAGTTTTGCAGCCATACCATGTTGTCATTTGGTGTGTTTAGGGTGTGCAGTCTGAGAGGTTATGAAACAGTTTTGCTTTTAGTTACCTGCTTTCTTTAGTTGAATTATGTCAGTTGAATTTTTCTCTGTTGTGTTCTTGTCTACAAGGAATTTTCATCCACTTACAGTCTTCCTTAAAAAGAAAAGTGGCTTGCAGACAGTCTCAGTTTTAAGATCTGGCACTAGCACAGAAATCCTTAGAAGGTGTTCAGCTTTTTGCTTAGTGCAGTTTTTTTCTGACCACAACTTCTTGCAATTTAGTTTGCTTTTGGCTGTATCATATGCACTTCAATTCTGGATCTGGAGGCATTGGTAACTTCTCAATGGGTTGAGAATCAGCTTTGTTAATTGGGAAGAAAGCGTAGGAGAAAATCTTTCATATTCTGTCATAGCATACCCAGAAATTCCAGAACAGCTATTGGAGAAGAAAAAGTTACTGGGGAAGAAAAAAAAAAAAAAAAGTGAAGGTTTGGCCTTCTCTGCTCACCTGCTCACCTGTGGTAACACAGAAAAAAAAATTGATGTTTACCATTTCCTAGGTGAAGTCTGGGCTCTGTTAAAAAGCTTGGGGAGGTCCATGTTGCTATGATTTCTTTGTCACTAAAATTATTTAGAACATTTACTCTCCTTTGCTACAAGTGGTCTTGAATGAACTGGTACTTCTGGCTTGCGTCAGGACTGGAGCAACTATATCTTCCTTTAGCAGGGCACTCTGGACCATGATAAATACAAGGCATGGAAAACTGGAGAGAGAGTATTATAAATGGAGAGAAGCTTACAACTTTTCTCCAAGTTATGTCACGGAACTGCCATGCCAACTGAGTGTGCAGACAAGCTCAACAAATCTGCCAGCAGGGCTTCCTAAGGCATTGCCAGCACAGTGAAAATACATCCAGCCTGGGCAGAGAAAGCGTATGCAGGAAAGCTGAGGCTGGGCACCAAGGTCTCCAGGCTTAGCCCTCGCACAGCACTGCTCCTGATTTAAGGTGCTGTTAGAGCAGGAGCACAGGGGCTGAGAATGGGCCCTTGACCCTGTGTCAGCCCAACCTTCTGCCTACCCTACTGTAGTGTTGGGCTGCGTAACGTGGGGCTAGTTCACTAAGAGAAAGGAGTCAGCCCTGGAAAAATCCCTCTGCGGAAGCTGTGTTTTTGTCAGTAAGGTGAGGTACCAGCATATCAGCCCAGCCTCTTTATCGTTTCCAGAAGTCTTGTGGAATGCGAGTTTTCAGATAGCTCTGCTTAGCAAGAGAGGACTAGGGGGAGGTTGCTGGGCTTGAAAGGATAAAGTGTGAGAAGATGTGAAGCCTTTCTAAGGAAAACACCTTGATGTGCGTGAAGACTTGATAGCGCTGCAAACTCTGGCCTTGGGTTTTGTCAGCCATTCTCTAGTAGTAGGAAGAGGAAGGCTTCAAAAGCATCTTGTGCTGAAACACAGAGAAGGAAGATCATCAAAAGGGTCTCAATCATTTTTCAGTGAATTGACTGCAGCAGCATTGTTCTGAACACATCTGCACTAATAGAGCCTGAAGTAGAGAGGCTGTGGTCATTGACACAAAAAATAAGTATCTCCTGGTGGGTTTGATTTAGGATTAGATAAAATGCCAGATCTTGGAGACTGCTTGACAGAACAGCACAAGGTTCAGAAAAGGTGAGTGTGGCTGAGCAGAACCTTTGACTATATCCTGGCAGCTGGCTTGGTTGCCAGAGGAGAAAATGATTTTGATCATAATAAAGACCAAGCTGTAGGTGAGAGGGAGGATTAGAGCTCAGTCGGAGAGTTGCTAAGTTTAAATAGATGTTCAATATTCATAAAGAGATATCAGAAGACTGATCACTGTTTCATCATGAATTGAAGACAAGAGTCTGGGACATGGAATGAAAGCTGTGATTTCTGACAAAACCGGTCCACATCTAGAGGTAAACTATTGCATAGAAGGAGTGACAACTTCTTTTGGTGTTTCCAGTCCAAAATATTTATGTGCTGCTGGTATGCTTGTACATTTTTCTGTGAGGAAAGCCTCTCTACCTGTGTGCAATGCCTGCATTCTTCAAACATTCCACACAATCTTCAGAGTAATTTTGAGAGTGAATCCTTTAAAAAGCATGCGAGTGTGTTCATGCTTTTTTTAATAAACGAGATTAGTCACCATTCAGACTTTTCTGAATTAACACTACAAGTACTACTTGACTGCTGCCATGGGAATGCAAACAGAATGGTGAGAACATAGCAGTACAGTTGTCCAGTAAATACTGCATGTGTATAGAAAGACATTCCCTTGTGAAATAGATCCAGAAACTGTTCTGAACTTTGTGCAAATATTGATGGCGGAGGAAGGCTGAACAAAATTTTTATCTTTCATGTAGAGAATGAGAAAGCCTACTAAGCTATGCACAGATTTTAAAACTTTAACCTCTGGCAAAACTTAAATCTGAGTTTGTCTATTTGGAACTGTGGTCATCTCAGATTTCTGGAAAGGCAGTAACTGAAAAAGGAGGGGGGAAAAGGCTGAATGAGGCAGTTTGAAACACCACTCATAAGTAAAAAAGAAGAAAGATCTGATATTTCAGAATACTTCAGCACTCAGTATCTGGGGCAGCTCATTTTTCCTCTTCTGAATCAGAGTCACTTAGTTTTCACAAAAACTTTCTGGGTGCTTGGTTTGTGAATGCCCAGCCATGGAGGATCTTTGACAACACATTCGACTTTAGGCACTTAAGTGGCAATGTGTTATTCTTAAAGTAAGGCAAATTAAATGTAGAGCTGTGGAAAACTTTCTTCCAAGCAACTTCCCCTACCTCCCCATTTTCAGTCTATCTACAAGCATCTGATATCCCTTTGAGGCAGGTGGTTATAACCAAAAGCAAAACAGTGGAGAACAATTGTGTCTCAGGGTGTCAGGATCTGGAAATGCTATGAATTCTTACCAAATCAGTGTTTTGCTAACATTCCAAAAGTAACAAGAGTGAATGTGCCTTTAACAGTACTGATAGTTTATCGTGTTCCGTTATGATACAAGAAAACAAATCAAGTGTCAGTGTTTCGTATGAGTCATTCTAGTTGTGCAAAGAGCTGCTCGAATGTGCTTGAGGTGGTTGAGTTAACCCTCGGTTGCTACCTCAAGTACACGGAGCCCTGGGTTTGGCGGGGGAAGGGTCTTATTGCAGGTCTAGAAAATCTACAGTGGCGGGCTTGCATGGGGAGAGTTACGGTGCCGGTGCCAGGAACGCGGCGGCAGCAGGGGCAGCCCAGCGGAGAGAAGAGACGGATTGCGGTGCTTGTGTGCGGAGGTGTCTGCGAAAGTGCTGCTTTAAAAATAAAGAAAGCAATCGAGCTAAGAGTGAAAGGGGGAAAGAGCCGTTGGTGACCTGCAGGGAAGGGAAGAGGGGCTGGAGGAGGGTGCGGGTTTTGCTGCCGATGCCCGCGGCGGCCGCGAGGGGGTGCGGCGGGAGCGCCGCTGCCCGCGGCATTCCCGCAGCCGGACCGACACGCAGTCCTTTGGAGCTGTGGGCGCTTCACCAGGATCAGAGCATGGCGCAGGTGGGGGTTTTTAAGGCTGTTGTGTTGTGCTGTGTTGAAGGTCAGTGGATGTGCGGTAAACAGGTAGAGAGGCTGTGAGGGAGACTTTGGTACTGAGGAACACTCTGCTCTTATGTAATATGATCATGAAATCGTCTATAGTGTGAGGTCACTGGGATGCTTTTCTTTTTGTCCATTCTCTCGCTTCTTCCTTTCCCGCCACGCTTCCTCCATCCCTCTTCCCTTCCTTTGTCCTTTCTCTCTTTCCCTCCTTTCTTCCCTTCTCCTTTCCATCCACCTGTCCTGCTGTCCTTTTCTGCATCCCTTTTTGTTCTTCCATACTTTCCTTTCTCCCTCCTTTCTTTTCTACATCTTTCTTTCTTCTCTGTTATTGCTCTATCCTTTTCCTTCTTTTTCTGTCCTTCTTCCTGTCCATCCCATCTGCTCTATTTCTGTTAATGAAGAAAAAAAAGAAAAAGAAAAAAGAAAGTAAAACAAGATATTTCAAAAGGGACTGATAGAAATCTTTGTTCTAGAGAACATAACCTCCTGTCTGGAGTAACTGCTGGTTTTTCTTTTATGCACAGAATACTAGTTATGTCTGGTTTTGTGTTTCTGGTTCTGTAATTTTCTGTGGGAGCATTAGATTTGGGGAGAAATTGACCGTGTTATGTAGTTTGTTCCCTATGGGCCATTGGAATCCTAACTCTCACAACCAAGTCCACAGACTTCACAGGTCAGGGAGGAGAAAGAAGTTGTTCATCCATTTGTGACAGTTCACTTGGGAGCCTTTACTCATTCTCTCTGTGCATCTCTTCCTCAGGTTTTATGAGCTGATGGTCCTTCCACCTCTGTAAGTAGAGGGAATGCAGGTCAGGGAGTTTGGGCTTGGCATTCAGACATGGACTCAGGCTGAGCCTTGCTCAATGCCTTTCTCCTCCATTAACAGCTTTCATTTCACCCTTGAGTCAACCACATGCCATGTCCTATGGCTAATGGGTAATCCCTTTGAAGACAGTTACCAAAGCATGAACACATACTTAAGGTGACTAAACAGAGTCCCTAGTAACATCCAGTTGCAGAGGTGATAGATAGGGGTTGTTATCACTGCAAATACTGTGAGAAGAGTTAAATTCTAAATCCAGTATTGGGCGACTTTGTGTATCTTTGTGTGTGTGTGTATGTGTATGTGTGTGAGCACGTGCAGGTGGGATGTTGTAGTGGGACTGTTGGCTTCTACAGTTATAGTCTATTCAGTTTTTCTTTGGGGAAGTGCATTGGACTTAGAAAAGAGAAAAAAGGGGCTGTTGTATTAATGCTATATTGCACCTATGTACAAAACAGCCCTAAAAACTGCTCTGACTTATATTGTACTTATATTGTACTATATTTGGACTAGGTGGGTCTGTTATTCTGTGAATATATCTCTGCATGTGCTCTTGAATTGCACCAAATAAACTGGTGATGCTTGTGTCATCGCAGTCATTGAGGTCAAGCTGAAATCTCTGTCCTTCAAACCGCTCTCTGTGGAACAAGCTCCCATTATGTAGGATCGTACAGTCTTTGCATGACCAAGGTCACAACAGATCAGTCTGATCACAGAAACCAGAGTCTCCTGGCTCTGAGTCTAACCTCTTCCTTCAAGCCACCTTGGTTTCTAACACTTGGCCATAAAATATAGGTATCACAAACCTGTCACTTGCCTTTTTTTTTTTTTTTTTTTAATGTCAGAAAGATTCCTCTCCCTTTGTGAAATTAAGTTTCCTGGAGGGCATTGTGCCTTGTTGATATGTCTACTGCAAAGGAGATAGAAAAAGGAGTTGTCTTTTTAGGTAGCAGGCACATCGTTGTCCCACTGGAACTATGCAGCCAGCCCTATGGCAGGAGCTGTTTCCATAGGGTGAATATGGGGATGCAGGTCATAGGAGAAGATGTCAACTGTGCCATTGTGCCAGACCAGCAGGTTCAGGGAGAGTCACTGGCAGGATTTGAGAAACCCGCAGAGAAAAGGTTTTATTAGAAAAGTTTTCCGGCAGGCTGCTTTCAAGGACAGTATGTACCTTTACTAGAATGAAGGAAAAGCCTCCCATGCAAAGTTTCCCCATTCCAATGGGAGCATATGACCTGTAAAAGCTGGTGTCCCAGGGCAGCCAGTGCCTTCTTGCTTCTGCCCTCTGCTGCGATCCATGCCAGATCAGCTTTAGAGCAGCGTCCTGATCATCTCAAGAGAAGTTACATTAGGACAAGTTAGCTAAGCCTTTGAAAAACAAACCTGAAAACATAGTAGCTGCTAGCTGACCCTGTTCTTGGAAAGAGTGGACTGGAAATGGAGAAGTAGAAACTGCCTCCTAAAGACTGTGTTCACTGTCAAGCTCTAGAGGACTAATGCAACTGCTAGTGCACTTGTGGGTTAGTTAAAAGGCGGTGCTTTTAAAAGTCAAGGCAGTTGTGCAGTGAAAGAATTTGCTTGGGCATGTGGAGGATTCTGTTCCTCATAGCATCTGAAATGAGGATTGGCATAATATTTGAAAGATGGGCTGTAGTTCAACCAAAACGTACGTGATGAATGCAGAAATTTCTGGGTGAGGTTTTTTTCTGTTACAAGGTTCTAGTCTGGCAGACATTCTGAGCCAGACTTAGTGCTGTAGATTCCAGCAGTCCTAGCCCAATCTTTTTTATCTTGGTACATTTTGATTTAAATGCAACTTTTACTTAAGCATGTTGCTCATGGCATGTGAGAAGGTACTGCAAATGTACAAAAGGCTGAGTGGAAATGCTGGATGATAAGATGAACTGTGGAAAAAAAGAAACTGATTAACAACCAGACTGAAACTGATGTTAAGCACAGTTCCTGGCTTTTTGAAGTGCCAGCAAGGTCAGAAATTGGAAAACTATTTCATAGCAATAACAACAAACTGAAGTGAGAGCAGGAACATTTTTGAAACAAGGTCAGAGAGAGTGATTTAAAATAGATAACTATCCTGTTAGCTCAGGTCAATTCCTTGCTTATTTGGCATTGATATGCCTTGGTTATTTTGCCCATCTGTGAGTGAAGATGTCTCTCATCCCACTCTGTCCTCATGCTTAGAGTGAAGACCACCCCACCTGGGTGAGGAGCCTTTTTGTAGAGACCATCCTACTATCACCTCTCATTCTAGCTGCAAGGTCCCTTTTGAGACTCATGTCAGTTCCATAAATACCAGAACCTACTGGTCTCAGCAGCCAGTGTTCTTGATTCCATCCCCAAATTTGCCATCTTCTCTCATCCGTTCTCCAGCTCACACCTGACTCTTAGATGCTGATAGAAATCAGGCCAGTTTCCAGGCCTAGAACAATTCAGTTTCTAGGCAGATTGCATGAGGGAAACCAATTCTTTAGCTGCAATATGAGTTGCACCTAACAGCAGGATGAGAGCAGAGCTTGTTATTAAGAGAATGTCACTTCAGTCCACAATAAAAGACCAAGAGAGGGGATATAATTTCTAGGAGATGTTGAGAATGAAGTAGATTCATCTAGGCATTTTTTTTTGATGGTATGGAATTAATTGGCTGCTGCCAATGACATTTCTTCTGCTTGAGGGGAGAGATGAAGATGGATTCCCAGGACACCAAAGATAGCTGAGGATTGCTTAGTCCCAGAGTGGATTTTTAAATGCTTCTCATGGTTCCTTCTAGACTTCCATGATTTTTGCTCAAGTTGACTTTGAATGCAAGTGTCATTGAAGCTTAAGTAAGCTGCTAGGTCTATATAGCTCTTCTTCTGCCCAGGATTTTAGTTTGAGTTCTTAGTGTCTGTTTCCCTTTTGATGTCCAAAAGGTCAGACTTGTCTCCAGTGACAAGTTGTGCTGAGAAATTGCTGCTGCAGTGAGCTGAAGGTACCTTCATGGCACTGACAAGAGGGAAACAACATGAAAGTGAAATGAAATGGCAGGAGGACATGTTATGTGTAGGAGAGATGGTGTCCACTGCTCTGCCTGATGTTCTCCTCTAAACTGCACAAGTGATTTTGCTACAGATGCTATCTGTCACTGATTTGCTCATGCCTTTTTCCCCCCTTAAGTCTGTAAAGAACGGTTTTCTTCCTCTGGGCATTTGGATCAAAATCACCAGGAGCAAGTTTTATCCAATCCCTCTTATCCATTAAGTTCTGAGGGCACCACGTCAGTGTATCACTCTGTTGTGTCCACACCTGAGCCCTGAAAGGAAAATGATCTTCCAGCTTGCTTACATACAAGTTGACATTTAAGGAATGCATTGAAACTTCTTGAACATCACTGGGAGTATTTGCAGACTTAAGCTTAATCACTTTCCTAACCACTCTGGTAACTGGAGCTAGCTGGGGCTGTTTGCCTAGGTCTAGGTTTTTCCTTCTCTCACCCTACACAGACAAACATATATCTTATGATATCTATAAGATGTCATATATCTTAAAATCTAAGCAGGCCATCCTAGGTGTCCTTTAGCAAGTCCCAAAAGGGCCAGTTAAAAATGCAGTTAAAGACACTTCAAATTGTTTAAAGTGAGAATAATGAAAGGATTTCTGTCCCACAAAAATTGTTTATGGAAGAAATTGATAAGAGCCACTGTATCATGTCTGCTGGCCAAGAGATAACAGGCAGAGAAAGATAATTAAATTGAAAGCCTAATGTTTGCTCTTGAGGTTAGTGGTTAACTCATCTGATGTGTGAAATTGGGTACCTGTACCTGCAGAATTGTTTTGGCATCTTTTTCCACTTACCCTCTTTATAACAGCAAGGTGAAAGCTTTTACTCATTCTATCTAAATTACTTAGCCTTCAAAAAGAGAAGGCAAACTCTTGATTTTTTTTTCTCCAGAGTCATGTTAGAGCAATGTTAGTGTAAACATATATGTGGACTTATGCACACGTGTTCACTCCAGTCCATCCCAACTGCAGCAAGACAGGAGTTGATTTGAGTTTCAGGACCTCCTAAAGTTATATTATAACACAGAATTTATCCACCAGGGAAGTGTCAAGAAAAGAAAATACTTCTTTTCTAAGACATTTTTAACTCATGGTTCCATAAAAATGGTGGAGCTCCTGGAAAGATCTCCTTGGGGAGCAGTCCTGTGAAATATGCCAACAGCTGGATGGCACAAATTTGGAAAACACTTCTGTTCTTAAAGAACAGAACTGAAAGCCTCTGTGAGAAGCAGTGTATTTTCCCAAATAACCCTTCTAATTCTGTATTAATGTTGTAGAAAGAAACACATGCTTTTGATAATGCAGGGAAACAAACTTTTTGTGGAGAAGCTGAAATCTCACCATGGCTCATCAGGGAAGTGTAGAAGTGTCCAAAGCAGTGAGTTCACTTTGATTTTTGTTTAAAAGCTGCAGTTGGTTAACAACTCCCTTAACAGATTAAAGAAATACCAAGCGGCCTCAGAATTGCCTTGTTTCATAGCACATTTCATGATGTTTCTCACTATCAGTTTCATGGCAAAGCTCACTTCATTTCAGATCAATGCCAAAGACTCCAGGCACAAATAAGACCTCTAAATCACTTTGGACTTGGAGGATCAGGAACAACTTGAGGTATTCAGAACTGGTATTAATTTGTGAGGCCATTTCCGCTCAGAAAACCATGGTGACTGCTGACTTTAAACTGGGGAGTAGGTAAGATAAAAAGCATAAGACAGGATTACTCTCACAGTGTTTGCACATCTCCTGACCGTCAACAGGGCACATATCTGTCCAGTAAGACTGCTCGAGGGTTGTTATCACTGTTCCAGTGATGGAAAGCCCCAGCTCGCCAGACCCTGGTCCTGCCTAGGAGCCTATTGAGGTTTCCATCCACCTCCAAGCTCCACCAGAGGGACAAGAGGCTGCTTTTGAATCTGCATCACACCACGAAGGCTCCCAAGCATCTCTCCTGCTTCCACTGCAGCTTGCTGACCTGTAGCTCTTTACTATGTTCAAGGGCGTCACAGCCAATGATTGTTGTTACTTTTTTTTTCCTGTCACCTACAATCAGCTGTAGCTGAAGATGGAATACTAGGCTAGTCTAGCTTTCTGTGTGATCAGAAGGGTCATTTTCATATGTACAAAATATGCTTGAGGATGAAGTGAAGAATGGGCGTGTGGAGTGTTTTTCAAGCAAGAGAGGAGGATATAGACTTGACTCTACCAGCATCTCAGGGCACCTTCTTTAAGCAGTTGTCTATTTCTCATGTTCTCAGTGCTCTGCTTCTGTCTTGTGTCTGCTATATCTCTTTCTCCAGAACCACTATCCACATTTCTAACTCAGTTCTTGCCTGGAGCATACTGTGTATAATGTTTCTAGGTGGGAATGTGGGGGTGGAAAGACCACATGAGGTCATAAAGTTTTTGTGGAGTTGTAATTTGATCCAAAAAGTGAATTACCAGGTGCTTCTTCAGAGAGGGATTGTGAGTTTGTATTTTAATATGTCATTTAGTAAGGCCTTTTATTCCCAAAGATAGTCAATTCCATTTATTCTCTAAATGCACGTTTGTTTTACCATAGCACAATTCTAGCATGATATTTAAATTCATCAGTAGATTGAACTTAACAAATTAAGAAATAAAAAATAATAAGACAATGCTACATATAATTTTTCCTAAGAAATAGGGTTTTACCAGACTACTGAGTAATAAAACCTAAAAAAGGCAATACATTTCTGATGTTTATTTTCATAAATTTACCTCCCCATTGCAGAAAAGGGGGAGAAGAGAGGCACTGCTCCAGTAATCAGCATGTGAACTCCCAGGGCCAGAGTGGATATAGCATCAGTCAGTAGGCTTTCATCAAGATGGGGTGGCAAAGAAGCTTTGTAGCACTCTGTGAATGTAGGTACTGTTGCTGAAATGGTTATCTCTCAGGGAGGCTTCTTGTAACA
This sequence comes from Cettia cetti, assembly GCA_013401135.1. NCBI lineage: Eukaryota > Metazoa > Chordata > Aves > Passeriformes > Sylviidae > Cettia > Cettia cetti. The sequence continues at coordinate 57,071 of VZUI01049086.1, read as the reverse complement.
GAAGATTCCTATGAAAGGGCATTATTCTCCTGTGAGCTGTGAACAGGGGTGCAATTGGTCATGGCTGGGCTGGGAGGCTGCTGGGTCTGCTCTGCAGCAGGCAGAGCTTCTGGAACGCAGATTGTATATTTTATTTCTGCTGTGTTTCTGAACAGAACTACTGGGCACTTCTCCCCTACCCACTTGTTCAGGCATTCAGCAGGGAGAATCAAATGCAGGCGAAAACGGCTTGGAAAGCAGGAGTCTGTAGTCAGTGGTCTGCTTATGCAGGGTCACCTGGAAAGCTTATCCAAATGAGCTTTCAAGTGCATACATTAAGTCATATTGCGTCACCACTTGTGGTTTTTTTATTATTTTAGCTATAAACCAGAGAGAATTAAGATCACTTTATTTCTGAAGGTGTGTCCTCACCAGAGTGTAACAAGGGTACTTGAGATTCACACTTTGCCTTAATTCAGCAAAAGTTTTGCAGTCTGTCCTTGCACCAACAGCCCCAAAATGCCTTCCCTTTGCTAATGAGTCCAGGATAAGTTTCTAGCCCTAGCCAGGGAAACCAGACTCCCAACCTGCAGTGCTGCTGTGGTATTACACATGAGATGTTACCCAAAGACAGTGAGAAGTCAGATTGGGACCATGTTCAAAGGGATAGGAGAAGTGTTGGAAAAGCAGGGACAGGACTGGGATTTGTGGGGCTAGATATTGAACAATGGGGAAATGAGTGAATAGAGAGGTCCTCAGTGGAGACCTAAAAAAGGTGAGAGCAGAGAATATAGGGAGCAAGATGTGTCTGGGAGATAAGGCTGCAGGAAGAGTCAGGAAGAGGCACATGGTCATTTTTGGCTCAATGGGATACTGAAAGTTGGAAAAGGGGGGAAACTGAGATATGACCAACCCAGGGCAAGAGTGGAATGAGTGGACCAGAGATGGAAGATGGCCTTGCAGAGGAAGGAATAAAGGCTGTCAATACAGATGGTGTCGGGCAGCCCTACTTCCCGTGGGGTTAGCAAGCAAAGTGACTTCACTGACCACCCTCATTATCTTTTCCTCGCCTGCTTAGCCACACTGTTGTCATGCAGTGACCATGGCAACCCAAGTTTCTGACTGGCTGTTCTAGGATGGTAGCTGTAATGATAGCGGTTGTGAGTATTGACAGAGGGGAGGGGAAAGCAAGCAGCTGTGGAGCAGGGGAAGTTGCCTGAGTACAGTAATCGTCTCTCGCAGGTCAAGGGTGAACCGTGGCCCGTGGGAGTTGTACAATGCCCTAGGCTAGCAAAGTGGTGTTATAATAAACCCCAGATGTTTCCGCTATTTACAATGTATATGTTATGTTTAAACCTGAAAATGCATCCTAGGATCTGATGGGTAGGGAAACAGTTATTAGCTGCTTGGAAATGACTCGCTGGTAATGTATCTGTTCCCCCTTGATATTAGCTGTTGCCTGTTTAAAATATAAATCTTCTAAGCAGAGACCCTCGTGAGCAGCTTCTTTGCCAAACCAGTGGTTCCACTTGGCTTCATGAGAAACAGCACGGTTCTCCCTGCCGGGTTTCTGGGAGGCTGCATCCTGGGCACAGCAGCCCTGGGAGCCGTGCTCACAAGCCAGCACACGTTGGTGTGGGAGCGGCACCGCTGTCAGGCAGGGGAGCACAGCCTGCCACAGGTGTGCAGAGAGCACTGTTTAATTTCCCAGACTAATTATTTTAGAGCTGGGAGCCAGAACCCTTGTGATACGTCATGGGCCACAGCACAACTTTGAATAAGCATTTAAGAGAGGGATAGGATTTAGTTGATCAGGCTTTTATGCCAAAACAATTGCTTGTAAATTAGTCAGCTAAGCTGAAGTTGTGGCCAAATGGTTGCTTTGCACAGACCCTCCAGGTGATCTGTCCTACAGATGGTCCAGGCAAGGCACTCAAAATATTAACATTTAAAGTAAATGAGTTCAACGGTGGGAAGGCCTGGAGGGGAGGCTCCTGTTCAGAGATGAATCATTCTGAGTGAATTATACCAAAGCCACACAAATTTGGAGGAGACATCCTCACTTCAGTAGTTTATTGGATTTAACTAATTCAAGAAAAATGCACACCTTCAGTAAATCCTTAATAATTCCTCACACAGGTTTCCTACCTACCCTTGTTTTTCTATCCACCAATTAACACTGTGCCACGTTCATGCATCTTGTGGGCACAAAAGGACTTGTCTGGACCCCTCACTACAGGGTATACTGAGACTAGCCCTTAGTGTCAGGAGTGGAAGAGGAGAGCTTTAAGATAGGTACAAAAACATTGCTGAAGGTCAGGTAACAGTATGCTGGGAAAATGGCCAGAAATTGAGTCCTCACCCAGACGCACCAGTGCTGTGCTGAGAACCCTTTTGCCTAGGATACCTGGGATATGTGGGAGAGTGGAGTAGTCACATTACACACCATTTCTCGTGTCTTGATATAGGTTTTGGGTCTGCATAGAAATGAATCTTGGGGCTTGGGGAGAAAACTATGCTGATTTTGAGGTTTTGTTGCATTTTTCTCCCTTATTTTCTGTTCCTATTCCAAACAGTCCCCGTGCAGCTATTCTATCACAAGTCTACTGTGACTTCTATTAAGGGCGATGTCTTTTTTTTCTGAGCTTTATTGTCCTCCCACATCCCACGTGCCTGCCTTAGAGTGACTTTCTTGACTGTTAGCCCTGATGGACAACTCCCTGCCTAGACATCCAGTTTTACAGTATTTCACGTAACACCTCATAAGAAGGGATCCAGTACAAGCATTCTGCTAGGCAGAATGCTTGCATGATGATGTGAAGGACTCTCCATACCTTTCTCTGATTCACTTGGACTCAGTATTGTGGGTGAAGGACCATCCATGTCAGTAGTTTCTAACATGATACTCCAGTTTCAAATGCAGTTAAGCCACATCAGTCAATATGAATTCAATGCCTGAGATGACTGAGTGTAAAATGACCAGACTACTGTGAACTCACATCCCATCTACTAGCCATCTTCCCCACATGGAAAGTCAAATGTGTAGAAATGTTATTTACCTGAGATCTTTTTTGAATGTTAGACTTATCTGTTTTACTGATTACAAAAAGGTTTTTCTAGCGTTTTTCATCTAATTCCATGTGACGACCAAGTCACAGTGAAATAGCTGAACAAAAGTTAAAAGAGGGAAAAAAAAGTATTTTTTTTTCTCAGTCTATGGCTAAAACTGAGGTTGCTTCCTTTTTTCAGGATGTGATGACCATTTACTTAAATGTGACTCATAAAGTCACTCCTAGTATTTAGTTGTTTAGCGATCCTGTTGAGTCTGAATTCAAACCATGTTTTCATAAAATTTCTTCTTTTCTCCTCTCTCTGGGGTCTGGTAGATTCAGCTAATGCCAAATCCTTGTCTTTTTCTGTATTTTGATCTTTATCTATCTCTCTGTAGAATAATCAATAAGATAATTAATACATCAGATAAGACATTATTTTCCAGCCTCAAACTGGAATTGTAAGAACTTACACTGTTCTTATAGAGATAGAATATCCTCAGAACTTGGAAAACTGAGTTAACAGATTGAAATTAAGGGGTATGCCTAATTACCAATAAGTGTGTCATAAGATTTAGAAGCCAGTGACAATCTTTCTCTCTTTTATTCTTTTTCTTTCTGGAGAAAGAGTGGGGTATAAGAAAAGAAGAAGGTGGTTAAAACATGTATAAGTTCAGTGCTTCCTCTGATTACTTAAATAATGTTTTGATTGAGGGAAGAAGCCATGGGGATAAATAGCTGTCAAGCATCTCAGTCCTAACAAAAACAATGCCATCTCCTGAGCACCAATAAATACTGAGGAATTTTTTTATTTTTTTTTTTTAATCTACTGATAAAGGTTAGGATAACAATATTGTGGAAGACAGAGTACCTGGCCCTGGAGCTATTTGCCTTTCATGGTATGGAAACCTTGGCTTCCATGATTATATTTTGTGTTTGCTGTGTTTTCAGTCAACCCTGGATTGGTCTGCAGAGGCCACAGATGGAGGTGCCATGCACTTCCAGCAGACACGATCACTTTGTTGGTGATTTGCTGGATTTAGATCCTCCTTTATTCTCTCTCAACTCACGTCAGAGTTGTTGCTGAGAATCCCTGAACACGCAGTGTATGCTCACTTCCTCCATTGCAAATAGCTTGATTGTTCCGTAGGCTTCAGGAAAACATTAATTTAATGCTGCTTTTCCTCAATCTTTGGTCTGTTTGTTTGCTTCTGGAAATTCATGAAGCTCATGGAATAAGTAGTATGTAAAAAGATCAGACCTGGAAATAACATCTTGCGAAGTCCATACAAGATGAATGCCTTAAATTCCAAATTTAAAAACGCCTTAAATTCTTTCCAGAAGCAGTGATTATAATGGAAAAATATGGTAGACTTTCAATGTAATTATACAGTTGGGGTTTTTTATTATGTTTTTCAGCCATTGGGTTTAATGACATTTTTCAGTAGCCAGATACAGATTCAGAATCAGTTAATACTTTGAAAAAAGAATGCTTATCATCTACAAAGTTTTTTTCTCTATTAATTGTTTCCATTTCTCCTAACAATAATGGTGTCTGGCTTGGTTACTTCCTACACAGAATTCTCTTTGCAGCCAGAAGGGGGACTCAGGATATTAAATTTCAGCAGATGCGGTGAACTTGTCCTTTATGTTCTTTTTTCCTGAACATTGTTTTCTGATACAGTTGTGATTCTTCCTTGGCTTCTTCCATCAATCTTTTATGGCTTTCATTGTCATAGTTTTCATTATTATGTACTTAGCAGGGTGGAACAAATTTTGCAGAAGGAAATACTGAAATGGGCATTAGGACATGTCTGTAACCAGGTTCCAGTCCACAAGGTAGCAGTTTGGTATATCACTTCTTTGTCTTTTATCATAGGAGTTTTCAGCTCATGTGTTGCATCTCCGCAGGGGTATATCTTCCCTCCAGTGTGTCAGTGGGATCCCAGATTGTAATTGATAAGGGAATATTCTGGCTGTTGTGATACCCAAACATAAGAGTGTGTGAGACCCAAGAGAGAATCGTGGTCTGCTCAATGGACTTCAGATCATCGTCCAGCTCTTAACAAAAGAGAATAAATGAGCCTTTCTAAGCAGAGAGGTGAATGTTGTTTCATATGCAGTGGAACAATCTGTTGGAGAATAGCCAGAAGTTTAAAAAAAAAAAATTGCAAAAAACCAAACCAAATTGAACGAAACAAAACAACAACGAAAACAAACAAATAAACCAAAAAAAACCAAACAAAAAACAGCCCTGTAGAAAAGACAAAGCATGTGGATACATTATTTTAGGTAAACAGCAGACTCAGCTTTTGCACAGTACCGAGAACTAAATCCTACCTGTCACTGGGTTTCTTGTGAGACAGCCCTGTTATCTGTTTTCTTGTCACCTTGCAGAACTGAGTCTTATAGGAAACTTAATACACCTGGTAGTTCTGCTGCTGGGATTGCATGTTTCCCTTCTAAACTGCTGTTTTCCAAAACCCTTTTAGGTTCAAGATTTAATCTCTGATTTTTTTGTGTAATATGAGTTTCATTCTCATGTCTTCTAGAAAATGTGGACAAAAGAGATGACTGACAACCTCCTAGGGTTCAGCACAGTTGGAGAGAAAGTTATGCATTCTGCCTGTTGTGTGCTGTTTCCACTGAAAATCTAGATTGTAATTTGACATGATACCATCCTTTTAGGATAATGTGGTTTTGTTTGGTTTATGAAAGACTGATTGGTGGGGATTTTTTGTTTTGTTGTTTGGGTTGGTTGGTTGGTTGGTTGGTTGGAGAGTTGTGTTTTTTCTTTTTTTCTCTTTTCTTCTTCTTTTCTTCTTCTTTTCTTTTCCTTTTTTTCTTTTTCTTTTTTCCTCTTCCCTTTCTCTTCTTTTCTCTTCTTTTCCTTTTTCTCTTTTTTCTATTTTTTTCTATTTTTTCTTTTTGTCTTTTTTAAAGACCACTTAAAGAAGGAAAAGACTGGCACTGTGTAAGAATTAGTTTGAAAACTATGCAGATAGATTTGAACCTGTTTTCATTCTTGATCTCATCTAGCTTGGGGGAACATCCTTCCTGTGCCTGATAAGGAGCAGACCCTCCTCTAACAGATTTTGAAGTTATTTACTTCAGATAGCTTCAGAGAGGCACTGTGGCCACATGTGTTGAGCTGGAAAATTTCTTTTTTTTCTGGTTCTCCAAGAAATAGATAAGCAATCTGCAGGGCTGCTGCAGCATGACACTAACACCACAGGGTGGGAACCCTCTTGTTTGTCCTGACCTGGAGTTATTCCTGAGGAGTTGTGTCAGGATACTCTTGTGTGAGCCTTTCTATTCTGTTATTAGAGTAAGGATTATGTAGATGGCTGCCTTCCTTGCTGCTCACCTGTCCAAACCTGTACAGAGCTGGTTTGAAATCTGGTGTGACTCTGTGATAGCAGCTTTGCTGCAGATTGGTTTGAAGTTGTTCTGTTAGTGCTCTTCAGTAATCTCTCAGCAGCAAAAAAACACGTTTTATGCTGCATGCTGTGGGTACGCAGTCCATGTGATTCATGACTGAAGTTGATGCCTTGGATAGGAAGTAAAAGGAAAAGTTTCCTGTTGCACAAATTACAACAAACTGAAACTTCTAATAGAATTTGTATCGAACAGATAAACCACAAATGATGATATACAAAGATCTCCAGCTCGGGAGTAGAAAAATTGTGGTACTGCACTCAAGGCTATTTCCCTGAGAATGAAACAAAATGGAGGCTAAGAAAGGGATGAGACATTGGTATGATTACTCCTTTTGTACAGAAGTTTATGATCACATTGATGTCTTGCTACCCTGAATGTTGAATGTGTGTTTGAATGCTAACACACAAAGTCATTGTTATTTAAGTCAGATTTCTTAATGCTATTCAAGCAGAAAAAGAGTTGCCTCTGGAAAGATCTGTTAGGACTAATTTAATCCAGAAGTTTATTGATTCAACTTAATTTATTAAGGAATTGATTTTAATGTGAGTTTAATCATAAATCAGCTTTAAATCAGTTAAAATGTGTTCACAGTGAGACTTTGCATTGGTTTAAATATAATTGATTTATGTTTTAATTAGATCCCTGCAAATTTGAATATAGATAAGGTCTCTATTTCTTCCCTTCAGTAAAATTGTAGCACATTTCTCCATCTTCTGGGGTGAAAGTTTAGCTGTAACGAATCAATGGCAAAGCATTTTATTTCCACAGGGCCTGAATTTTACCTTAGTTTTGTGCTGGGCCTTCAGTTCTTATCGTATAATAAATAAAGCCTTAGATACTGGAAAATTGATATAATCAATTTTCAGGGTGTGATTTTATCCAAAACTGTGACACACAAAAACCACCTGTAAGTTTTAAAAAAGTAGTGGGGGAAGGGAATTTTACTTGATTTACCATATCTTTATTCTTTTTGCTGGCAGTCTGTTCAGAGTTTATGTGGAATTTATTCTCCAACTCCTTTTTAGCTAAAATTTACCATATACCATATTCTGCTAATGGAGACTCTAGATTGAGAAATAAGGTTCAGTAAATTATACACATTGCTTACTACCTTTCATATAATTGAGTTGGTCCACAAGGTTCATTGGTGGCTTCTATGTAAGGAATGCCATTCTTCTACAATAAAAGCTGCAGTTCCTCCTTGACAGTAGCTACTGGTGGCCACAATCACAAGGGTTAGAGTGTTAAGTAATAACTAACTGTTTGATGCGTGTTTTAGTCTTTTTCAAGTGTTTATAGATTTTAAGACCATTGAGAGATCTTGACAAAAAGTTGACTTGGCAGCGTGGGCTAGAAGCTCCAGAGTGGACTTGCTGGCCTGGAGGTCTGTGTCACAATCTTTCTGTATTTGTGTGGAAGTTCAACTCATATATGGGTTGCTGCTTACCATTCAAACACATTTACCAGTATGCAATTCCAACACTTACTGTTATCTGGAATACACTTTTAAAAGCCATATAAGTTTCCCTACTCATTTTTTTTACTTTTGCCCAGAGTCCAAAATCATTTCAGAGGTGCATAATTTGTCTTATCTCTTCTCCAGTGATTGCTGCACCATGGCATGTATCTGCACGCTTTACTTATCATGTGGTTATGGATTTTTTGGAGGCTGGCTAATCTTGTGTAATAATTTAGCCAGTGGAGAGATTTCCAATTATGTCTTTTTGCAAGCTGTTTCCAACTGAAGTATTTAGTAGTATTTGTTAGAATTTTGTTCAAGTTATCATTTGTCTGAAGATAGCGCGTACATTTTCAAATATTTGTGACATAAATGTTTCCTTTCCACTGCAATTTCCGTTTCTGATTTACTGTAGCGGCAGAGTATAAATGTGGAGTTCAAGTATGTTGAAAGTAAATTATATGGAAGGGTATGTGATGAGATCTCTCTGCCTACTGTGCAAGTCCATACTGTTAAATGCTGCCATGTTTAAATTTTTGATTTTTTGCTGAGCTTGGTTTGAGCTCATGATTTTTTTGCAATGCCCGGGTGTATCCAGTTCTCTGGTTCCTGAAATGCAGAAAATGGCTTTCTGTCTCATTGGCTAAAGGGTTTGAACTCTTTCCGGAAAAAAAAAAAAAAAAGAAAAAAAATTTTTTTCAGCAGACTTTTCCAAGTCATGGCAACTTTGTCAGCCTCAGTGACTTGTACTTGTTGTGCTGTGTCCCTGTAGAAGAACACATCCTTTTGCTTTGGGTGTGTCACTTCTGGAATTGTCAGTCCTGGAATTTTTCCTTTAGTGTGCAGGTGCAAAAGCAGTCATATTTCAAATTGAGTTAGGAATGGAGGCACCAGTAATACCTCCATTCCTTTTCTGCCTGGTAGAGATTAAGGCAGGCTGCAGAGACATGGAACATTGAATTTTCAGTTGTTCTGTAGCTGGGATGGGGCAAGCATGTCCTCTGGGCTAACTGTGATCAACGCCAGAAGAAAATTATTAGAAAAACTTTGAGGTTTTAGTGAAAGAACTACTGTTGCTTTCCAGTCTGTGCAATCTTTTAGTACACAGATGTTTTTGTAGGCCTACATCTTTATACAGCCTGTGCTGAACACGCCCACAAATCTTAGACAGGAAGTATTGCTAGGAGAGCAGCTGACCACAAAGAATTTAAATGAGAGGAGGGAAGGAAAGTGGCGAATGAGGAACCATACCCAGAGTGTTAAGTTTGACTTGTGCATAAGCAAATCAGTTTCTTGAAAGTTTCAAAGTTCTTCACACTGCTGTAAATATTTTATGCAGCCAGTAATGCAACAGCAACTTCTTCATTTTGACGCTCCAATTAATCTTGGTTTTCCCAAATTAATTTCTATGATTTGATTTTCTTTCTGTTCATGACAAGCAAGCCAGCAGACAGGTTTCAGCTTAGGTTTTCTACATTCCCACCCCAAAATTTCAATATTGATGAGTGATTCTTTGCAGGGAGGAACAATAACAGGCAAATGAACCTTCTAAACTTCCAGTTGTGCCTTGGGATATCCTGACAGTTTCTCATCTAATTTGTGAAAAGCGTTGGCCTCTGTGTGAACTTTGTGAGGGGGAGATTGTTTGGGTCTTTGGGGAGTCAATTGTTTTGGGGAACTCCATTTTGGTTCTTCCTGTATATTAATTATTCATTCCAGTGGTTATGTTCCTAAACTCAGATTACTCATGTGTCCATATTGGTGTTGGCAGTGACTAGCTCTGTGAACCCATGCAGGGTAAGGTGATTAGTGGTGACCTATTGAGTTATCCTGGAGTGACTTTTTGATGCTTGTATCCCCAATTGTCTGTTCCCTTTATGCTGGATATTCAGTTCTACACCTTGAAGACTGGTTCTGAGACTGGAGGGGGGGAAACATGAAGCGTGCAGTTTGTTTGCAGAAACTGCACTTGCTCCTCCACGTCCTTCTCCTCGACTGTGCTGTCTGCAGCACAAACAGCGAGAGAGACCTCTCCTTTGCCTTTCAGGTAGATTTGCTAGCTGAGGCAGAGAAGTTTCCTGGACTGCGGGGTTTTTTTCTTTTTCTTGGAACTGTTTAAACCAGTTTGGACTGAAAAATGCAGTTTTTCACCCAGAGTTCACACCTGTGGCCCGCTGGGGCCTAGGCCTTGGCATTTCCCAGCACCAGAGGGACTGATAAGAGACTCGGTGAGCTGAGCTACAACCCATTGCAAGGACTTTTCTCAGTTTTGCTGTCTCTTCAGAATGGCAAGAGGTTTTATTGTTTAATATTATTCTATTTTTTTATGCTTGTGAACACTTTGCTTGTTGAATAAACAGGGTTTTTCCACTTTTCTCTAAGGAAATCTTTTCCCAAACTGGCTGGGGGAGGGGCCACTTGAATTTGCTTTCTAGAGGGAAACTCCCAAAATTTGCCCTAAACCAGGACATAAGGTAACTTTCATTCCACATTCTGGGAATTGCCTTCTGACCACCGTTTCCATTGTATTTCACCTGTTGTGGCACTCCCTACTCCCCATGTTTAATAATTTTCTGTAAGACATCCTTGTGGACAGGAGGTCCTTCTGGTTTTCTTGTTCAACATGGAAAATTATTTTAATACTGGGAAAGCTTATGTGAATCCTGTGACTATAACATTGTCTGATGTTATGTAAATTCTGCTTAATGCAGAGTATTTCTGCTGTGCATACATGATTCAGCTCTCACTGGTGGAGTAGGAAAAATGTGCCATACTCAATGAGGAATATCTCTGACCAGGGATGTAAAAGTGTGCTGGCAGTGTTGCTGGATGTGTATTGCTATTCCTTCTTTTAAGACTTCCACAGCCTCGGGGAGGAGGAGGAGGCTTTTTAGACATGTGAAATCCTGCCATGGATAGATCTGCACTGAGCATTTTATTGGCTGAAGCATGGTACACTTCATCTGTGAAGTGGAACTGTTGCAGAATCAAAAAATGGTACAAAGCCAAGAAAACAGTGTAAGCCAGAAGCAAAAATGGGCCTCTGTGACTAGGATCAGAAGAAAGCAATGCTCATGTCCTTTGGATGTGAGAATCCTAGCTGTGCTGGAACAGAGTGAAGAGAAAGAGCATGGTGGAGAAATGCTGACAGGATAGAGAAGCAACTGGAGGCCAGAGATAAAAACAAAAATTACAAAATATAATATAGTTCATAGGATTTGGAAAGTTTACAGGATTTGATGCACAGAAATCTGTTTTCTGATGATGTCAAAAGAACAGTGGGCCAGAGAATCTTAAGTGTGAGAGGGAGAGGAGGAGATGACTGCAGCACTTTTGAGATCCTGGTTTGAAAGACTAAAGCTCTAAGGTAGCTATTTAAAAAAGTAAATTCCACCAAAAAGAGAAAAAAAAATGAAGTTGCCAAAGAACTGGATTTTTATCATTAATGCAGAGAAATAACCTCTGAATTTATACCATTTGTTTGGTTTTTTCTTCCCAGCATGATCTTAGGGCACACCAGTGTAGCTACACAAGTATCATAGCTGAGACCCAAAATTTAAGTTTCCCATGCTTCTCAGTCCACTGTGATCTGCTGAACCTTACAGCTCTGGCCATAAAGCAAAGGCTGAGGCCCCAGCAAGTTAACAATGTAGTTGCAGCCTTTGCTTTTACGTGGTTTTATCAGCTGCACTGCCCTCTGTTTCATGACTTACTGAATGGCTTTTCTTCAAGAAAAAAGAGAAATTAGTGCTTAACATTCTTACACTGGAGAGCAAACAAGAGAAAGAAATATATGTATGATGCACTTCCTTCTTTAATCTGACTTTAAGGCACACAACCTGAGTCAAACTTTTTAAAATCTGCAGTCCTGAAATTTGGCTCCTAAATCAAAAGTGGCTTCATGTGAAAAAAATTTAAAAATTACTAAGTACTTGCAAGTCCCCTTGGAGTCCATGGGATTTATCCTGCACAGTATTACTGTGCTCTGGGTTACTGTAATTTTAGCCTTTTAAAGATTCTAAGATTCTAGAGTCCCCTTATATGCACTTTGGTATGTAAAATATGGACATCAGATTCTTCCAGCAACTTTATAAGCTGTTTTCCCTGAATCACTTTTTGGATATCAACTGTATTTTTTTTACACTATCCCACATCTTCAGCCTCTATGATCAGGTTTTTGTATTGACAGTGTCTAACAGGATCATCAAAGCTTATAGGGACGCAGTCAGTTGGAGTCAGCTGAAGCACTGAGAATCAGAGGAGAGCGTATTTAATGTAATCAGGCAGTGTGTTCCCGCAGACACAATCATCAGTAAATAAATTAAGTGTTGACCTTTAAATCGTAATCCTTAGGTTAGATACTTGCTCACATCCAGTTTCTCTTACAAAACCTACATTTTGCTTTGGACACAGTTCCCTGTCTCTGAGGAGGCCTAGGCTCAGAAACTGATATCTTGAGTGTCTGCAGGAAAATGAACAGCCTGTCATTATCATGTTACACCGAATAAATGGGTGCTCTCGGGCTTTCCTTCTAGACACAGTACTTCTAGACTTGCTGTTTTGTCACTACCATCCTTTTTCACTCTACTGGAGATGCTTTTTCTTGTGGAGTGGAAGTGAGGGGACAAGGAGTGAGGGGACAAAGAGTGAGACCTACTCCTTGTGCATGTACTCCTACTCTACTTCTTCCATATGGCCATTTTCTTTGTCCTGTTGAAAATCTTGCCTTCCCAAGGTCAAATTATGAATTAACCCACGGTACTCTCATTGGTGGGGTTTAGTGGGTTTATGACAGAGAGAGCACAGAGAAGATTTATGTAATCTCAAGAGCGGTTTCATTTCTAGGGGTAGATATCCATGAACACTGGCATGACACAGCATGCACTTGAAAGCATTTCATGCCAAATAAGCAAATATTTTAGGCAGAGATCTATTGGTTTGTTGGTGCAGCATTACTTTGACAGGACCAAGTGAGATTTCAATACCATCATACCTAAACCTGGTTATCAGATTAGCAGCTGGCTTTCTGATTTTGCTTTTGGGAGTAGTTACTCTGATTTATACAGGCATTTGCTTCATCCATGTTGTTCCAGTGTTTAAAGAGCATGGCTGTAGTGCTGTATCTCTCTATTGCTCTATTTCTTGGCTCCTGATCACATTGCTAGCCATTCCTTTGGTACTCCCCTTTCTTTTGGCCTTTGCAATACCTAAAATTTCTGTAAAAATTTAATTTTAGCATCACTAGAATGAATTATATTCTGTGGATCTTGGGTTTACGTGTAGTTCAAGACAAATGTCAGGTTTGCATTTTTCCTTTTGCTCTTCTGTACAGACACAGGTATTCCAATATCAAGACCCAGAGCTGAAATGTATCTGGCAATATTTTCAAAGGAATCCAGAAACTCCCATTAAGTAGCTAAATTATTTGTCTGGTTTTTCAGTCCTTCAGCTCAGGTTCAATTACTCTGGTATTTTGGAGTGTTTGGGGTTATTCCCTGTCATTACCCACAGTGTTTTATCATATAGGTAATCTGTACAGAGAGTCAGCATGCATGCAGGAAATAGATTTTGAAGTGTTCAGAATTCAAATGTAGCCTGAGAGAATAATAGGAGGATTAAAACCAAGAGAAGCAATGCCAATTTTTGTGGGTTTTAATTGTTTATTTGTTTGTTTGTGGATTTTTGTTGTTGTTTGGCTCAGAGGTTTTGTTTGTTTGGGGGTTTGGGAGCTTTGTGGGGAGGGTTTTTGTCTAAGTGGGAGCAATATACATTTTAAAGTGCAGCTTGTAGGTTTAGCAAACCTGGTCTGCTGATGGTAAGCCTGACCTTGATTACAATCTCATATGCAAGGGGAGAAGGCTTTTGGAAATAATATAATTTGTCCTGCATTACTTCCCTGCCTTGAACATTATGCAGAAAAAAAAGAAGAAAATATTTAAAAAGGCAGTAAGTCTGAGGCCAAGGCAATGGGTGTTATTCCTGTGGCTTCTATTACCCCTCACCAAGCTGTTGGTCACAATTGTGCAGCAAACTCTGCACATTTGCCTACTGGCAAGCATGCCCTAATACGTTCCTGTGCTCAGGCTCTCAAAAGGCTTTCTAGGGAAAGAAAAGGCAGGGAAATAAAAACAACTACTCATGGAATTTCAGCTGAGTGTGGTTGTGTGATAATATTTTGCAGGTTTCCTGTTTAATTTGTTCAATGTGTTGAGCTTCCATGCAGATTAACTATACAATCAAGCACTGAAAGTGAGGAGATTTATGTTCTTTGCCAAACTCACAAGTCCTGGGGAAGAAGTTATCTGCACTCATACATTATCAGTGAGTCTTTTGTAGAGAGAATATGGAAATTTGTGTTCCATATCTGCAGTGATATTATGCAGGCCAGCAAACATAAGTTTCTGTAAAAAATTTGCTAACAAAATCAAGCCATCTTAATAAGGAAAGATCTAACACCTTGCTTGCTTTTGCCTGTTAAACCCTTCCAACTGTGTAGGACTTTTGCTAACACAATTGCTTCGCTGCTGTGTGTTCCCTCACTGTTATCACCCTTGTTGCTTTCTTAGAAAGCCTGTCAAAGCAGGGGAGATCCGTGGGTCGCAGAGAGACATCCTGACTAAGTAGTGTGAGAAGCCTGGGTGCCTTTCTGTGTGTCTAATTGATTCTTAAATGTGGGGCCCTACCACATTTTGGCACAAGGAATACAGATGCCCTACCACATCTTTCATTCAAGCAGCTCCTCTTTCAGGATACTTCCACACTTAGATTATGCTGTTTCTCTTCAAGATTTGTTTTTTTTTTTATTCCCTGGCCCTTGTCATTCTGTGATGGATGGCATGTGTAAGGGCTCTGCTGCTGCTTTACCAGAGCTGCTCACAAAGGCCCTGCCCAAGTAGTGATCTGTAGGAAATGCTGTGAGGCTCCTTTCCATTTTCAATTTGACTGAGTCCTTGTGTCCCTAATGGCACTTCAAGCTCCATCTACATGTAGGAAATGCAGAAAGTGATTTTGTCGCCCTTCCTGCCTCATTCCTACCTGTCATGGGCAGTCTCACACAGTGGGCAGAAGCCTTGCCGACAGCAGGAGCAGTCCTGTGTGACAGGCACAGCAAGGAGAAGTGGAAAGGAGCCAAGCTGGCAGGAGATGCTGAAGGGACAAAGGGGGAAGGCGCAAAGAGGCAAGGGGAGGGCAGTATTAGGAGGAGCCATGTCTAGTTATCATTATAAGCATTTTTGTCTCTTCTAAAAGCATTTTTACCCTATGGGCAAGGTCCTGTCTTACCAGCACCATAGAATTAGCACAGGCTGGGATGAAAGTCAGCTACCTCCTTGCTACAGTGGAAGCTGTAGCTGATTTGATCCAAGCATTCAATGCTGTAGTTTTATCAGCACAAGCTTCATCATATGCCTGGCAGGTCTGATTGACTTTTGTAAAACTGCAACTGATCAGAAATAAACATAGTGTAAATGAAAAGAATAAAATAAAAACACCTCCCGAAACAATCTCTATTCTGTCATGTCTGTGAACAACTTTTACTGTTTTCCCTGGAGAGCCTGCATGCTTGGACAGCGAGTTACTGTGAATTAGTGAGGGTCACTGCCATTGATTAAATTCTCTTTTATGTTTCCCGGTAACTCCTGAATTATGGCAAGAGTTGAGCATATTAATGTAACGCTTTTCTTCTTTTCACTGACAGCTCTGATGGAGGAAAAAATCTGCTAGTCATTTTGAGCAGATAATACTGAATTAAAATAAAAATCAGGAACAAAATGGCATCTCTCTTTTATTCCCAGTTTCAAATTGCTATGGTGAAATAACAGTCAATGCTAGTTGAAGTCCATAGCACAAAAGTGTTCATCCTTCCAATTGTGGTTAGGCTTTTAATTTATGCAAGATACAGACTAGGACTATAACAAATGAAATATGGTAAAATAAGGAATGTTGCCTTTGTATTTAAAACCTCTGAAGTTCCTTTTCTTACACAGTGACAAAACATTTTAACTTTAAAAACAGAATGAAGCTATTAGCACAAGCCTTGGTAGTAAGGCTCTTCCTTAATGCTAATTATTTTTGTTGGAAATTTTCAATATTATTATTTTTAAAAACTAAAATTTTATATTCAGACAATATTTATAAGTGTTCTTATATAAATGTGTATACATATATAAATGTATATTTATATATGTATATACATATATGTATAAATGTATATATGTATATATGATTGCACAGCTTATAAAAGTGTATGTATTTTAACATATTGGTTTCAGGATGGTGGGTGGGCACTTGTTTTTCTGAAATCAAAAGTTGTTTTCATAGCATTTTGAGAACACACTGAAATTTCCAAAATTATCCTGGGCAGTGGGAGAAAATGGAAACCAACACATGAAAAGATTTTCTCATCATGAAATGCTGGGCCTTTATCTGATCCATCCCATTGCCACCCTGACAGATATGCCTACCCTGTGTGTACAACATCCATGGAAGCCATTCGCAGAGAAATCTCCTTTCTAGACATTTTGCTGATGTCTAGAACCCTTCCTGCCAGAAGCTTGTTGTCCACACCAGCAGAGATGCATGGAAAAAGTTGCCACCTTCCTGTTAATCAGAAGGGGGTTTATATTATTATGGAAGGCTATTTTGTCAATTTTCTGTCTTCTGCTGGTGTCACAGCAGGATCCCCTCATTTGGTGACCCACTGCAGACCACATTTTCCAAGACACTACTGTTTATGCTGCTCTGGGCTCAGATTCTGGAAAATTAAAAGTTTTCCTGGACTTTACTGGGGTGAGAAAGGCTGCCTTACATGTGGGACAAGCCATGCTGCTGCCTTACACAGTCACCCACTTATTGGACATTGTGCATATCAGTTCTTTATTTAGGCTTCTCATAATTATGGTTATGATGGTGCTGCTTGGTTTTTGTCATACTGGAATAATAATTAGGGGCAGCTGATGTCAGCAAGCCTCCACAAACACACAAGGAGCAGATAACAAAACAGTCAGGAGTGTCCAGTTGGTTAGGACATTTTCTTGCATAGGACTCTGTTGGAGACCTTTAGGTGTCTCTTTGAGTGCTCCTGCTCATAATGGAGAATCATTTGACCGTGGTGGCTATTTATCTTCTTGGACACTATTACAGCTGTTCAAGAAACAAAATGCCCTGCAGCTAGAGGCACTGCACAGACATAGTGACTCCCTGGAGGCTCAGGTGGGGCACAGCTGAGTGAGGATGGACTTACAGGCTATCACCCAACAGCAGACCAACTGCACTACCCCATATTAGCCCTCCCCAGTTGTGTGGTAAAGGTGTGTTGCCTTAATCCTCAGGGGAAGCATGGTCAAGTATAGGTGTTTTACTTATATACTGGAGTACAGTAGTGGCTGGTTTACAGCTAAAGCACAGGGTCAAATGAAGGGTATCATCTCACAGGGGGACTGCATCTTCTTGCAAAGCCTGTGCTCAAAGACCTGTACTCATGTGGAGTATTAGAGGTCTGTAACATATAAAGCCTGAAATGGCTGAAGGTTTACACATACAAGAAGCATTATTGCTGTGATGCCGTAGAAATTGAGATGCATCAGCTGGAACCCCTCAGTGTGTTAGCTGAGCTTTTTCAATGCAGTGTCCTCTTCTGGATCCAAAATACCCTTAATTGATATTGATTCTGTTGATGGGCTTCCAAGCCTGTTATCTTTTGCCTCAGGGAAAGAATATGGCCAAGCTGAGGTTTGAGGTAGGTGTATAATGTGGGTTATAATGTTTGGCTTGAGCAAAAGCCTTTCCCTAAGATGAGGGAGGCTGTACAGCTTATAAAGCTTTATGCTTTTAACTCCCTGTCAGATCAGTTGCACCTTTGGGTAGCCATGAGTCACAGCAATTGAAACTAGTAAGGCAGCAAGATATCCCCCCTTTGCCTTTCTGTGTTACTGATCAGAGATGCCTGCCACAGTGTGCTGTCTTGTGCCAAGGTACACACAATCAACTAAAGTTGTTAGTGCTCCATGTTGTATTCAAAACCAGCACTTTGATTCTTGACATGGCTCACAAGTTGTAAGACTGTCACAGGAGAGCTCCAGAGCATCAAAGTAAGCTGTCATTAAATATGCCCTTATGTTTTAATGACTGTACAGATTCTTGTTTTTCTTGGGGTTTTGCAGAAGCATTGCTAGGCTGGTTGGGGTTTCACTCTCCTTGGTTTGCCTAGCTCAACTTGAGTAAATTATATTTTCCCTTTTGAGGATGGCCTAATCACCAGCACATTCTTTTATTTCTTTAGCGGTGCCCCTCAAATTGAAGGAAATGAAAAACCAAGAGGCTGCTGTGGGTCAGAAGCTAGTACTCAGGTGTGAAACAACTTCAGAGTATCCTGCGCTCAGATTCAAATGGTTAAAGAACGGGAAGGAAATAACCAAAAAAAACAGACCGGAAAATATCAAGATCCCAAAAAAACAAAAGTAAGTACAAAGTAATATCTTTCAAGTGGAGCTGGGAGGACTGGGAAGTGATGGTCACCAGAATGTAGGCATTGAGGTTGTTAAATGCAGTAACACAAAGCTGAAAGCAGTGAGTTACAGAGGAAGAAAATCTAAGAAAACAGAAGCCAATATTATTGTTCCTGATACAAATGAAGTGTGAGTGTGGTATAAATATTTCATAATTTATTTTCCCTTTTTAATTTCTATTTGTTTTCTGATAGCCAAAGGCTAGGATTTTAACCGATAAACCTTGGAGTCAGGCAAATTTTAAACTGCTAACAAAAACAGAGGTTGCTTTTGTTTATTGTCTAAAATCAAAGAATACTTAAAATCATCAAAGGATTGCAGATTTTGAAATATTTTAGAGATTTTCTTTTCCAGCAGTTCAGTCCTTAAGAAGAGCTGAATGCTGTCCTCATTTGCTCTGAATGTCTTACGCAGCATGCAGTAGTCCTTTACCAGAGTCATTCCTGCACTTGCAGAACAAGGCACTGGTGTAACAGATGTCAGATGAATAGCAAAGTGTAGAAATCCTATCCTCCTGTCTGGTGGTGAGAGCCCCCTACATGGGCTGATGACCAGAAGATAGAATGGTGCCTTATTTCTGCAGGGAAAACTACAAAATGCTTTTACTGCATTGAGACAGGAGAAGGCTTTTGCTGTTTTGTCTCTCCCATGCTGTTTAGATCAAAAGGTTTTAATTGTCACCAGCTATGAAAATCTATTTGAACACAGTCTTTCAACTCTCACTTCTACTCTCAGTAGGCAGGGAAGCTCTCTGGTGCACCATGCCATGCCTTTCCTTCCCTCAAGACACAGAAGATTTGGAATGGACTCTGCAAGAGTCTTTTCTTTCCAAGGTGTTCAGTGCCCCCATACTTTGTGTCAGGGCTCACCTCACTAGACAAAACAAGCCATAAACAAATAGACATTTGACTTTTTAGAGTTATTCAGGTTAAAATTCAGAAATCCTGTCCTCCTTGGCAGTTTCTTGTTCCCCAGCCTGGGGCACAAGGTGAAACGTGAAGACGGACAGAGCAGCATCACCACAGCCCCCATGCCAGAGTTGCACAGATGTCAAGAAGGAACCTGTGATGTCTCCTTCCAGCATTTGCAAAATGGAGCTGTTCCAGGTGGCAGATAGCCTGGCAAATTGTCTGGACTCATTTGCAGAGCCATATGTCTCTGTCAGAGTTGTATTTTCAATCTATTCTGTAAAGAAAACGTTCAGATCAGAGCCTAGCCCTCAGCTTTCCCACACAGTGCTGCCTGTGAGGAGCAATCAGTATTTTATCCACTTGCATTTTGGCTGATGCTAATTGACCAAACTCACTGGGGCTAACATTTCATCTTCTGGTGCTGAACATCACCAGTTCAGCATTGAATCAAAGAAGTACCTTTTGCCAGCTCACTTCTTTGTGGTTTTTTGTCCCCAAAAAGCTTTGAGGAGCTGTCAGAAGGGAAACTGATAGCTATTGATTGATATTGATGCATGTGGAATGCGTGAGACTCTTTTTCAGCTTGATATGCCAAAAAGTGTTTAGACTTCCCCAAAAGATACATAATGAAAAAGACTGAAATTGTGCTTTGTTCTAGAAGATAGAAATACAAGCTCACCATAAATGGACAAGGGTGCAGGCTTTGACCTGTACTTCACACATTTGTGCTTCCCCAGTCACAATGACACCACACAATGTTGGAATTTCTCTCCTGTGCTTTAGAAATGTCAGTGTGGAATGAAGAAGCACTTTCAGTTAGAGACGTGAAAGTCACTAGATGTAGACTACAAAAAAGGAAAAAGACAAGGGATGTCTGCTGACATCTGAAGGATATTCTTTGCCTTCCTACTTTGACATTTTAGTTTGGGGATGCATCATTGCTTTGCTGTTTCTTCTTTTGCTATTCATGTGTGCATCTGGGACTAAGTAGAAATGAACAGCTTAAGAGAAAATAGATTTTATTTTGATAAACTGGGACAGACACATGTTGTAAATGGACTCATAAAAAGACATGCACATTTCAGTAAGCAAAGCTGTGTTAAAAAGATCCTATTGCAAACTAGAGGAGTATCAGAGATCAAGAAGTTTTTTCCCCACTTATGTTCTGGGGTTTTTTTTCGTGATAGCACACTGGTAAGTTCATGTTCATATGCTTCTATATTGTTACACAAGCATTTTAGTGTGAATTTTTTACTATTACCAAGTGTGAGAAACATAACTATAAAGGTTAGAGTAGTTGATAAGCTGTCCGGTATTAATGTTTGTTTTAAAGCTCAAATGGCTACATAAAAATTAGGCTGTGTTTGTGAAGAAACGTTAGCATGCAGAATGCCGCAGCCTTACCAATATCTTCAATCCAAACACTTGAAAATAACACTTCCTGACATATTTACATAAAGCTCACAAAGTTTATATGTAGTACCCAATGGCCACTGATTTCTGTCAGTGTAGTATTTTGCAAGAATTCACCCCTCTTTTTTGTGATGGCAGAATAAAACATGCTTATTGTTGGAATAAAAAATAAATGTTTCTTTTGTTTGGCTGTATAGTCAGACCTAAAGCTAAATAGCCTTAGGTTTTTTAACAAACTGCAAAATATCTGGCAGTATGATGAAGTGTTGACCTCAAAAATTGAAAATGAAGACCTTAGCTTTGTACCTGATGTAGGCAAGGAAAAGATAATACACCAACTTGGTGGGTTTGGGCACATTGGCAAGTGTGAATAGTACTGGATAAAAGGATTTGCCAAAGTGGAGCACATGCTGACTTTTTTTTATGTTTTAAGAGTTTAGAAGACCCTGTGGCAATGCAGGCTTCCTCAAAGCTTAGCTTTCCACAGAGTGCTTTGCATGTCAAATGGTTTCACTCCTCTAAGCTCCCTAGGATAGTGTCAGGGTGGTTGATTCAGAGAGTGCAGAGCCCCAACATGTGATACCCCACCTGGACTACTGGGTCCAGCTCTGGAGCCCCCAGTGCCAGAAGACATTGACCTGTTAGAGTGAGTCCAGAGAAGAGCAGTTGATCAAAGGCCTGGAACACCCCTCCTATGAAGACAGGCTGAGAGCGTGGGATCTGTTACCCTTAAGGAGAAAAGAGTTTGGGATGACCTTACAGTAAGTTTCAGTGCCTAAAGGAGGCTGCAAGAAGGCTGGAGAAGGACTTTTTACAGGGATGTGGAGTGACATGACAAGGGGGAGTCTCCTTGAACTGAAGGAGGGTAGTTTTAGATTAGGTATTAGGAAGACTTTTTTTACTATGAGTGTGGGAAAGCATTGACACATTGCACAGAAAGGCTGTGGATTCCCAATCCTTGGAAGTGTTCAAGGCCAGGCAGAATGTGGCTTTCTGAGTAACCTGACCCAGTGAAAGGTGTCCCTGTCCATGGAAAGTGGATTGGAACTATACAATTTTTAAGGACCCTTCCAACCCAAAGTACTCTGATTTTATATTTCTATTACAGTACAGCAGGTGAATCACACTAAATGGCTGTATTCCTTCTCATTACACTGGAGAGTCAAGAGAAACTGAATGACTTGAAATTTTAATGAAATGCATTTAAAGCACTCACTTTTACCTCAAATTTTTCAGAGTCAGAGCATGCAGTAAGTGAGTTTCTGCTGATGATTGATGAGGCCATGACTGGTTGATTTGTGCGTCCAGGCTCTAAGCTACTTCTTTGTGGCAGTAGACAATCAGAAAAAATCAGGGCCTGGATAAGAGCTTTTCACCTACTAGCTAACTTTCCCATGGCTGTCTTCTACTATGATAGCATTTCATTTTCCTTCTCTGATTTCAAATGCAGGTGAGACCTGAAAAATATTGGTTTGGGCAGTGTGCTGTACAAGTCAGGTGCTCTTCATTACACATAGAGAGACTTCCTCATTACACATAGAGAGACTTCCTTATCGGGGCTGGGAGGTTTTTTTGTGGCAGAGACAAGGTGTTTGCCACTTCTAGATGATGGCTTTGGGTGCAGTAGTGCACAAGGAAACTTTGTGTGTAATTGCCCTGTACCTTGAGCTTCACCCAAGCTTAGCCTGGATATTTGCCTGCAGACAAGCAATTCTGAATGACAGATGGAGACTGGAAGCAAAATGAATTCAAGTAACTAGATAAGGTGGACTGGGACTGCATTCTGCAGATGTGTTTCTTTCCCCTTCATGTATGAATACAAGCTCAGCCGTGTCATAGTGTCAATGAGCTAAAGATTCAGCAGAAGCAAATCTTACAGGGAGTGGCATGGTATAGTTTGAGAAAAGCACAAGCCTTTGACAACAAAATCCCCTATCAGCAGCTTTAAGTCAGTACTGTTGGAGTACTGCATTGCTAGGAAACTGCTTCATTTACAGCCATTAATGAGTCATCTTCTGTTCTGATGTTTTGAATTCTGTCCCAATACCTCTCAATGATATTTTTAAGGCTATAAATATTCATATTATTTCTCCTGCTCTCAGAGACAAAAGTCCTTACAGGGTTTTTTCTAAAACCAAGAGTAAATTTGACTTGTTTAGGAATGGATTTGTAAGAAATATTGATGCTTCACCTACTTTAATATAAAAATAAAATCATAAAAGGAAGACACAATTCTTTGTCTTTTCCCATATGTATCAAGTAAAACAAAAACAATAAAAATAAATGTTTAGGGCAAAAAGTTTCTTCACAAAGCCAAGCAGGCCACAAAAATGGTTTGTATCAATATTATTTAATGTATGGAGAGGACTGCAGCAAGTATACAATGGGCATCTGCGCTTAAGTGATGTAGCTGCAGCTGTGCTTCCTTCCATTTCACTGGGTTACAGTGAATTCTTAAAAACACTAAGTCTGTTTACATTTCCTCTTGAAGCTTCCTAAAGCTTCCTACAACTTGCTCTCCATCTAGACAGTGTCTGAAAGTATGGCTGAGAGATAACCTGTTGCAGTATAGGAAATATCAGATGTCCACACAAGCTGTTAATTGGTATAAAACACCACATGACGTTCTGGTCAGGCCCTTAATAAGCTGTTGTGAAGGCGGATGGCTGGCAGGCAAATTAAAAATCAGGTCACTTTTGCTATTGTAAATAGTGTTAGTCAGGTGCAAAAATTTCAGGCAAAGATACTGTAGCATTCAACTTCTGGATTTTTCTGTCAGTGCCTTTACCACTTTTTTCTCACATATTCATGGTTGTATGTCATCTGAAGTGCAGCCCTGTTAATTAATTCAGCACTGGGAACTGGGCTCCTAACATTTCCTGAGAAGGGAGCCCAAATACTCAGCTATTCGTTTCTTTTCCATTTGAGAAAACCTGAGTAAATTGCTAATCCTAGCTTGGCTGCTCTTCCCTCTTGCAGGCCCAGTGGCCTTGAGAAGGCAGTCCTCTTTCAGGACATGGGGGGAAACTCTTGTGATGCAGGTTTATGACAGAGAGGGGTCCACCTAGCACACTGCTTCCATTCCAGGACTGCTGACTCCTCAGCAGTAGAAGTTTCACATAGAGGCAGGGAAGGCTGAGTGCCAATAGGCAGATGTTTGGATAGCAGATAGCAGATGGGATGTTGTCCTGTGATGGAAGTAGGGGTGGCTCACAAGGATATGTCATTGAAAAATGACATTGAACATTTTGGTTGCTTCAGAAGCGCACACTACTGCGACAGACCTGCTCGTGGTCTGAACCAAGGCCTGCTCAGTGATTTACAGAAGGGGTAACCAGTTGTGATTTCTGCATGGAAAGTTAGGAGGCACGGCAGTACTGAAGCAAAGCAACTCCCCAAACATTGTTCAGCTCAGCCATCATGGTGGTGACTATGAGCTTTTAGAGTGAGAAACTGCTGCCTCCTGGGAATCAGCACTTCAAGTCGGGGTGGGCAGCTTAGGGAAGCCAGTGTTCCTGCAATTTGAGTGACTATTCTGCCCATCAGGTTTTATGACAGGCAGAAACTTCCCCAGACCACTTCTTTTAAACAGTAACTGGGAACAGCAGTAATGTGTGCATTTCCCCTAAGCTAGTCATTCTCTGCAGTGTAGATAATGGTATTATTGCCATCCTGTGAGTTGGGGACCCCATGAATGACACCAGAACATGTTCCTACAAAATTAATGGGTAGGCAGGAGTTCTGCATTTGAAAATCTAATCTTAAAACCTTGGAGACTGATTAAATTACATCTCTGAGCCAGGAACAAAATGTAGCTTCATGCAAATTGTGCTCCTGCCTATGCTTTTTTGTTAACACTGGAGAATGATTTACTATTGGGGCTTCAGAGGCTGTTAAAGAGTGTGGTGTGTTCTAATCTCATAATCATTTAGTCAGATGTTAGGAACTACAGTACTTAGCCAGAACTCTACTACTGGTAATATGAACCTGTAGGGAAGGGTAATCTATTTTAATGTTACACCCTTCTTGGTGGCATCTGGACACCAACAATTTGGCTGAGAGAGGGTAGTTGTTGGATGGTTGTTTTCCAGATTTCCTTTAAGAGCAAAGACTTCTCCCATACAGAAAAGCATGAGCAAGTATCTTCATTTATGTTCATGAATATGCCTGTTTTCCAGCAGCCCATAAGAGGTTGTTTTTATTCTCCTCCCTTCTTTCAAGCCTGGATAGTGTTGATCTGTCTGTAAGAATGGAAGACTAGACTCTCTGTTGAAAGGGATGGGAAAAAAACTAATTTAGTTGATGCAGTGACTGTTATTCCAGTACAGGATATTTATACGTTTTTTCTGATTTCACAGGAAATACTCTGAGCTTCACATTTACAGAGCCACACTGGCCGACGCTGGGGAATATGTATGCAGAGTGAGCAGCAAGCTAGGAAATGACAGTACTAAAGCCAGTGTTATCATCACAGACACCAATGGTAAGGCTTGACTCATTATTTTACTGTCATATTCAGGGAGACCACATATTAAAGCTTCCAGCAGGACAAAATGCTTAGGAACTTGTCCAGTGAAGTGGAAGTGGAAGCACTGAAATCTGTTAGGTGTACTAAGAAAAGTAGTTGAGTCTGACTTGTCTGTTATGTAGTTGAGATGCTCAGATTTGCCATACAGACAGATGGAATGTCTCCTACAGATCTCAGGACAGATCAGCATTTTCTGTGTAACATCAAGTCTAAGTCTAAATAGTCAAGATCAGAAAATGATGAAGGGACTATTATTCTAATTCCTGTTGTACACAGTGGGAGAAGTTGCATTTAGCGTAGCATTTGTCATAGACTGAACTGCTAAAACAGCACTTCTCACTTTACATAATATTTGTATTGCTCTGATTACCACCAATTTTATTTTCACATATGTTGATAGGTTTTTCTTTTGATTTCTAAAGGCATGCATGTATCTGAAGGCAAATTATTCAAAGGCTTGAGTGTGATTCAGATACTTTGATTCAGGTATTGTGATTTAAGGTTATTTTTTGAGGAGTAGAGCTTCTCATTAAATAGATAGCATTCAGACTTACTCAAAAGATTTACAGTTATTGTAGATTGCTGTTTTTGTAGGGCTCATTTCATTTACAGGGAGTTCCAATTGCTTCTGATGAAGTTTTGTGTTTCCACTACACATAAATGTATTGCAGTACTTTTTCTCCTTTGGAGAGGCAGTGGAGGCAGAAGTTCAGCTGAAATCTTGTTTTTCAAATGTGGCTTTGACTAATTCAGTTCCCATAATTCAAACTCCAGTGTCCAGCCAGTTGTGAAGTACAAAACAAATGTGACCTCATTAGCAAACAAAGCTGAAGTTCTCTGCATATCATAGATGAGTTAAAGATGTTATATCAATATGATTTTATTACGCATGCACTCTTAAGTGAGAGATAAGCATTTACATAAACCGAAAACCAAATGTAAATCTTTTTCAGTGGGATTTGTCTTTGTCTATCTGCTGTTTCGTAATCACACAGCAATTGCTTTACTATATTCACTTTGTGTATTTGCTATTCTATTTCATCAACTAAAGAATCTCAAGTGCTAGAATTTCATTCTAGCTGTATGGTATTATAATCATAAGCAGTTGTCAGGAGATTGATATAAAAGATCCAAGTGTTATTTACTGGAATGTTACTAAGAGGAAAAATGGGTAGGTGTTTCTGTGTAGTTTTGTAGACTCTCTTGGTTTCCATGAATACAAATTTTGGTTGCTTTTTGTCTGCTTACATGGAAAGCTTCTGTACTGTTTCCATAACTCAACTGTAGGCACTTTGCCTAGGCAGTGATACAGATAAATGCAAAAAAAAAGCTTGATCATTTTCTATTACTTTCTCAGACAAGGAACAGTGTCATGGGAGTGCATGCAGGACCTTATTCCTGTGCTATATGACATGGATTTTTTCACCTTCCTTTTGGGCTATGTTGAATGACTGCAAAACACTCCTGCTGCAAGGGAGCAGGAGCTTGGTCTTAGTAGAAAGTATTTGTGGCAAGCCCTGTTATGTGCATCCATAACATATATGTTAAAATCTATTTAATTTTGTTATGAAGTGTAAGTTGTTTATAACACAGCCATGCGTGCAAACGCAGGGCAAATTGGAATCCAGTCTAAACCTGCCAGCTGGCTCTTGTCCATAAAGATCTGAACTGGAAACTCAGTGATATCTGAACTGGAACATCTCAGTGATATTTGATCATCTAGACTCAGGCATGGCAGCATTAATTGGTCAAATAAATCAATCATGCATATTTGGTTGCTACACATAGATCTGAGACCCCTCTGCTTACTGTTCCTTATAAATTACTGATAAAATGGCTCATAATTTTCCTGTTAATGGTGGAATTTTCCACCTGGATTTGAGAAGCAGCATGAGCAACATCTAGTGACTTAAGAGCAATAGATCCTTACGGCCTCAAAGGGCAACATCTGCCTTGCATACAGGGATAGACTCCCTGCATGGGTGACCTCCTCACCCCTCCTTCCCCCACATTGCCTGACCTCTTCCCCTTTCTAGCTTAATGACAGATTTGGGATCCAAACTCAGTAATGAGCCCTGAAGGGCAGTCATTACTAGGGTCCTGTATAGCTAGAAGGTCCTGCAATATTCATTAGAAAGAAAGAATTCAAAATTTAAAGAAAAAAACCAAAACAACAATAAAAATTCAGCATATTTAACTCTTACTTGTTACTACCTGTTAATGGGCTTTTGAGGAAGCCCTTGAGGTCCAGTGTAGCCCAGGAGTCCCTGTAGAAAACAGAAGTGTGAATGTCTGAGAAGGCTGAATCTCTCAAAATGAGGAGATTGCTGTCTTCCACCTCCAGCAGATAGGGTTACAGTGAGGAAAAGAAAAATGCACCAGAGGGCCTGACTTTCTTTTGGTGATACAGGTGTGCTGTGCCATGTGAACCATAACTTAAATTATGAACTTTGATTTAGTGACCTACCCTGGTCATATTTATTATTTGTGCCCTGCTATGTGCAAACTAGATCTTCCTTTCCCTTTGTGCTGATTCCTTTAAGAGTGAGAGTAGATGAGGTAATGGCTTTTCTGGGACTGGGGCTATTTTTATTTGCACTGTAAGAGTAGTATTTTTCAGTATCTAAAAAAAAAATCTGCATTTAAATTCCCTAGAATTTTGTCAAACTAGGACTATTTTAGTTGAAATTTTCTTTACTGGTGTATGCCACAAAAGAGAACAGACCTTTGGTCTGGCCCCTGGGCCCCATGAGCATTAGGAAAAAACAAATTAAGAACAAGGCTAATGTGTTGAGGTTTTCCCCACAAGCGTACAAAAAGCCATACATTTACCACCAAGGTGGATGGTTTCAATTCCCTGCTCCAAACATCGAAAAACTAGTATTTCTCAGTAAAGTATCTGTAAAATATTTTTGTTGTTTTCAGTGAGAGAAGACCTTAATTTTTCCTGATCTCATTCCCCAAAGTGGTAAACTATTCTGTCTTAAACAGTAATATTCTATACAATAGTAACTCCTGTCCTTCTTACTGTTATTATAAACATTGTTGTTACTTAAAACTGTCGAACTGCCTCTGGTGCAAGTTTTTGCTACACATAAACATGAACGCATACCCCACACAAACTGTATTAACCTACACAGACGTTATACTGTAAGGAATACAAATGTTTGTCTGTAGAGCCATGTGTGTGGATTAAAAAGGTAACAAATATAAAAATAGCTAGACAAACACAATTTTTAACAGTCTTAATAGCAAGTGATAGGAGCTATTCTGTTCTCTTTTAAATTTATAATGAGTGTAAATTGCCCACAGGAAGGATATGAGCTGCCTTCTTATTTTCATTCACTCATACTCGCATATGCTTCCCTAAGAAAGATTGTAATTAAGGTCAGAATAAAGGCATGAAGTTCTCCCGGTGTTGTATAAATAATACACAAGTTTGCTAATGCAATAGTAACTGCTTTTTTTGTGCATCCTAATTTGTTACTTTTCCCAGGCAAAATTCTTTCAGTGATTTTTTCAGGGATTTTCTCATCATCATAGGACCTTACTATGCTTAATAAATAACATGGACAGAATACTTCACACACAGCCAAAGCTTTCAACTTGCTCACAAAACACTGTATTTAGGCAACTAAGTGATATCTCTTTGATGAAGAGTCAAGCATGCTCTATCTGCATGTGGTCTCAATCTTTTCCATTAAAACCTGTTTGTCTGATTCTTTTGCTACTCTGAGGATGTTTTCTGTGCCCAGCATGTTTCAGGGTGCAAAAGGGTGGATTCATGCAGAGATATGAATCCAGAAGTCTGCAATGCTGGTTGTGTGCCAGGTGTTGGGTGAGTACTATTCCTCGATGTCTGTGGAAAGTGAGTTGATGTAGTTTGACTCATCAGTGTGGGTGGCTGGGACAATTTTGCTTGAATTGATGGGTACAAGATCAGGTGATCTGTTAATGTATCTCAATTGTAGGCAGAGGTGGGCCTTGGTAAATTCATTAGCTACACAGTGGCCTGTGCAGGCTTCTGCTTTTGCATCCATAGGACTTGCAGTAGTACTAACAGCTCCAAGTTGTACAGTAATCAGTAAGTACTTGATACTCATAATTCATTCAATTTTAATTTGCTCTTCCTCTTCTGAAGGCAGACAGTAGCTTAGCTTCAAGAAGATGACTGAGAAGTTAATAAAACATCTTATATCTATTACCCATAGAGCATGTGACAAATTGAAATGCTTCAAGTGTAAAAAAAGTCCCTTCTTCTGATTAAAATAGGAGATAAGGGTACCTCTTCCCTCTAGCATAATTGCAGGCAACCTGGAACATAGGGGGTTTTTTGAGCTGGCTGGCATAATGAGTCAGATTCTCACCTGTAACAAATCAGCATGCTTAGAACAATGTCATTGATTTAGTTTTAGAAAGAAATGTGGCCATGACTCAATTTGGTATTGCAGCTCCCCTGGGAGTATTCTTGAACCTTTCCTTGCAACTTGACATACTTGGATTGAGGGCAATATTCTTTGACTCACATCAGTAGTTTCTTGGAGGAAAAAGGGGAACAGCATAGTAGTTTTAAGAAACTAAAAGTTAGTTTAGTCACTGGATCACCCTGTGTCTTTGACCCTGTATGCCTGCATGCCTCTGACGCCCGAGACTATGGCCTTACCAGCCTTCTACACAGCTACTCTCTGCTTTGCCATCTCTGGACCGAGTGACAGAGATTAATAAAGTGCTACTATTTCCTCAAGGCGTACATTAGTTTGTGTCATTGTTTGTATAAATTAGATGATATCGCCCTAAAAACACAAAAAATTCAAAAGGATTACAGCTTAAATCATTGGCAGAAAGTACACCTCAGGATGACAAAATCCTTGTTTGCAGCTCTAACTATCTATGATGTCATGGTGTCTGAATCCTCCTTAGAGTCCAGGTTGGTTTCCCTGTTAGGCTTCTCAGAGCGACCACCTGCAAAGCCTGAACTAAAACCTGTAAGATCAACCAAATCCCTTCTGCTTGCTCAAGGAGGCCTTTTTGGATTAGGCCTCTGACCAACTAATTGGGGGGAAAAAAGCTGTGAGGGCATTCACAGAGCTGTTCACAACAGCAGCTGTAAGGCTCTTAAGTACTTGGTTATCCTGAAGAAAAGGTTTTGGCTGAGGAGGAGAGGGACCTCCTGCATCAGAGTCATACAGCAGAGTTTGTTGCCCATGCAACAAGGAGTAGTGTCCTCTCAGCAGCCCAGACAAAGTTCCCTCTCTGGAAGGATGGATCAACATATCAAAGCCGGCAAGGTAACAGGGTTGCTGTGGGTCCTGTGTGAGTTGAAGGAGCTCTTCCCTTTTATGTCAGAATAAACAGCAGAAGATACAGCTGGCCTGAGTACTAGGGAAATAGAACTGAGAAGCTGCAGAGACCTGCTCTTTAAAACATCCTCAAACAAGGATCTCTCATGGTTCCTTCAGTATTTTTACATAAGTATGTCCCTGCACAAACATACCCAGTTTCAAGAAACAGTCTTTTATCAAGACTTAATATTCCTAGAAGTGCCAGGACACAGAACTGGTTGTAGCCTCTGAGGGCTTCCTCATGAAAACTTAAACATGATGATGAAGACAGGGCTGCAGGCTGCCATCAAAATACCCTAGCAGACTGCAGCAGCGAAGGTATTATGATTGAAAAATGGTTCCAGCACTTTCACCTCATGCAAGTACTGATAGCCTGCTATTTTGTTTGCTTCTTGGGTTCAGATAGCTTGTCGTGTGGATCTGTGCTAGCCTTCCCTGGCACTGTAAAACACCTTTCTAATGGTTGTAGTGTACTGTGTGCAGTAAGCATTAGGCACAATGTTGTCTTCCAAACCTAAGCATCCACTGTTAGTGTTGCTAACAGGAATGTTACTTGTGGAGCTTGATAAAGTGTGACTTTGCCACATGTTTTCCAAATGTATTTCTCAGCGCATTTCAGGTGTAGGAGGCTCTGCTGTATTTTCCACTGGCAGGGAAGCTTCCCACCAGCATTTGTACTAACACAGCTGGGCTGGGGAGGTGCCAGTAAGAAACGCTCCATCAAGCTCAGCACAGGCACTAAATGGAACATGGTTTCTTTAATGGTGAAAGAAAAGTTTGCTCCAGTTGTGCCACATGCTGAGCTATGCTGCTGTCAGACCTGTTCAATCTCTTGACGTGACTAAGAAAGGTTAATTGCTCAGACAGCCCAGCTGCACAATAGAGAAACTGCTGTTATACCCAAAAAATGGTCCTGAAAGCTGCCTGGCTACAGGCCACTGTGTTCCAAGACCTAATGCAAAAGTTTTGACCTTAAAAATTTTACTTATGATACACACTTTCATGCCATGCTTCACTGGCTGCCAAGGAAATGCTGCATAACATGTTCTCTCCCATTAGTGAGATGAAACTGGGATGTACTAACTAGAAAAATAGTATATTTGCCAAAGAAAGCTGGACCAAAATGGAAAAAAAATACAAAAGAAGAGCAAAAGAAGAGCAAGCAAGAAGTTAAAATACAGAGTCGATATTAGCAAGAGATGTTGAAGGCAAGGCAGTTGGACTAGTTTTGTCTCTGGTCAAGCTTCTGTGAATGCTGGAAAAAATGAGCAGAGAACCCCTGGAATCCAGATTCACAAAACAGAGTGAAAACATTATGGAGGTATTTTCTGAATTCTTTGTTTGACCTACTAGGGGATTCTTGGTGTGCCTTGAGGTTTCAGGGTAAGAGTTTTTTCTTGGCATTCAGGGCCTTTCTCCAGCTGTAGAGTTGAAACTTGTGCAGCTGCATTGAACTGCGCCTCTTAATGTCTGAAATGTGTTTTGAGAACTTGGGGAAGTCCAAGACTGTTGATGAATACAAGCAAAGAGTGATTTGTTCACACCTAAGAAATTGCACACAGTTGTGGTTTGCGGGGACAGCAGAGCACTCACAAATCAATGCTGCCATTGGAACAAGGTCTCTGCGCAAGTCTGTGAAGTCTAAACAAAACCTTTCTACATTCTGCTTTCTCCCATCTGTGCATTTTGCATTAGCAAGGAGCTAAATATGGCAACATCATCCCCCTTAGCCATCAGCTGGTTCAACAAGTGAGTGCAAGCAGTCCATGCCAATATGTAACTAGCAATAGTGTGTGGAGATATACATAGGACCAGTATGGAAGCACAGCTTTTCCCATCTCTTCAGCAAAGCAACTGTTTGATTTTTATCACAAGCCCCCAGCAGTCCATGAGAGACAGGGTTGGCATGTGTGGCTCAGAAGATTTCCCTGAAGAGGCAAGTGACATTATTGGATGTACTTACCAGCTATTCAAGTGATATGAACAGGGACACATCTTTGCAAAATTTAACTGCCTAGAGGCATAAGGAGTGAATACTCACACTGGCATCCTCCAGAAACAGAGCCATCTGCATGATTTCTCCTGTTGCCACTGATCAGTTATTCCCAGAGGAAAATGAGAGATTGAACAACTGACTTCTTTCAGAAGGAGCAGGCTTTTTTCTTCAGTTTTTCTAGTAGGCACCGTCATTTTTGGTTTTTTTCTTGAAAAGAAACTTCACCAAGTTGGTATCTAATTGAAGCCTCTGCCCACTGAAGCAAAATTTAAGCTTACTTCTTTGAACACCTTTTCCTTCTTTACCTTGTTCATTCTGGAGCTGAATGCTGTTTGAAGATCATCTGACACCATATTGTAACTGCCTGTTGCCTCTTGTGTTTTCCAGAGAGTACCAGCAAGATACCAGTATCAACAGAATTGACAAAAACTTCTTCACGTAAGTTGCATTAACAGAGTCTTTCTGTCTCTTTTTTTTTCATTTCTTCTTGAAATTGCTTCTACAGTTCTGAAACAGCTCCTTCTTAACAGAGAGCAATTCATCTACATCCAGCAGCTCCATTTCTGCATATCACCTTGCATACTTGAGCTACTTCAGGGACCAAGAAATGAATGAAGAATGGTTAAGCATACTTTTTACTTTCCTGGGGCTGTATGGAAGAAGGTAATTTGGCCTACGGTTGTTAGGCTGCAGCAGCCCAATTGTTTGTGTTATTAGGAACTATGTTTTAAAAAAGCTCTTACCTCCTTCTCCTATAAATCCTAGCAGCTGCTCATGAGTTTGCTGAGTATATAGGCATATTGATGTGTCCTCAGGAAAGTCTTTTTCCTAGGCTGCTCTGTTCCTCAGGGCTCTACACACAATTCCTGACAGCTCTGCAGGGTCAGTGAGTGTAGACAGGTAACTCACTGTCAGTAATTTAACCACTTTTGAATCTGCCTTGACATACTAGGAGCCTTCTCCAGGTGGTTTCCTTTCAAGTTGACGGAATTTGCTTTCAGCATCCTTCCTGCAGTTATGGATTACCTACTTCCAGTGTTACTCCTGGAACTCCCAGTGAGAAGCTGCTTTCATTATTTAACTGTTAAGAGTTACTTTACATATGGCCACAATACAAGCCTTTGTCTCTACTGATGTCATTGACTGAGACAATTGTAGATAAACGAGTATAAGCCAAGCAACCCAAGGATTTACAAGATGCACATACCCTCCTTGGCAAAGAGACTGGGGTCCTGCTAGCTTTTTTGGGAAAACTGTGTCTGGCAGGGATGGATTTTAGTGTGAAATGACAGTGTTTGTAGGCTAGATCAAGGAAAACAGGGTGATTGCCAGATTTTGCATTTAGCATGCCTGCAGCCTTTCCTTTGATGCATCTGTGTGTGTGGCGACCTACTTCTAAAATCTTGGCATTGCTTCCTGACAGAAGAGACATTGGATGTGCCCATATTCTTTCATGTTCTCAGTGGGGCCTGTCACTGATGCTTCACTGGGAATATGTGAAACCACATAGCTAATAGCAAGTGTCCTGTAACCATTGGAACCATTTTTGTTCAAAGAACGTGACACGCTGGTCACTGACTCCACCAGGCTTGCCTTGCCTTCTCCCTTGTGCAGCAAGAATGTAGTCCCTGCACTTTGCTGCCTTCTTTCCCATGAATTAAAGTTCTTGTTCTTGAGTGGTCTCTTTCCCTGCTTATGTCCCTTCAAGTGCCTACTGTTACAGTACTATCCTCCTCTTTACTGCTATTGTGCTGCTGGAGAGGAGGAAGCTGGGATGTTCAAAAAGCTGGCTGCATTCCTGATGAATCTCTGCACTGGCAGATTTCGTGCCAAGCAACACATCATGCTATTGTCCTCAGAACAGCAAAAAGCAATATGTTTAGTGGCTGTTTGTTGAGGTCTCCACATGGAGTTCTGAGGAGGTCTTTGATATGTAGCTGGCACAGAGACCAGCTTAGTCCCAAACCCAGCCAGGTGCTGTTTTTCCTATTGCTCTATCTCCATTCTGGGTCCAGACCATATCTTTCTCTAACATTTTGTGAGTTTCCTGGTGACCAGTAGTGTCTGGGGTTTTGGGCACTGCTGATCTTTCTTTTTTTCCAGGACTTTCAAATGAAAATAATTAATTAGTATGCTGTTTCTTTACTTGAATATAGACTATTTTGGAAAGCTGGTGTTCAAATCACCAGGATCTAGGTCTCTTGAAGTTTTGCTATAGTTACTTTTCAGTGATGGGAAGACTTACAGAACAGTCTTAGCTTTTAGGAGTGGTTTTTTTCTGCCTAAAGCCAGGCTCTGTTAGGCAACAGAGTAATCTTTTCTGTGTGATATGACAGATAGATGACGTGACTCTGTTTCACTACAGAGCATGCAGTATGCCTGACCTGCTCCCTAAAATTCACAGACTGGCTATGAGCCTGTACTTCTCATTGGCACGTCATGTTGCCACTTTAGGCAAAGTATTCTCTCTTCAGATTTTTCCTTTCACCTGATAATACTTCTCAAGCCTTCTCTTGAATTCTTTATTCATGCATGATACCAGGTACAATTTGCTAGATAATGAAAGCCCATGAAGCTACCCAAACACATGGCTCTTAATTGCTGTGTGGTTCAGATGCCTATAGTTCAGGAGGTTCAGACCTAGCTTCAGGCTACCTGCTTCTTCTATAAACTTTTGAGTGCTTCCTTTGTGTGATTTGTGCTGATGCCCATTTCCTTCCACTGACCTACAAGATTATTTACCATTCTTTTTCCTTTCTTTCTAACCACTTTGGGGCTTGTGCTATGTCCCATTTTGGTCTGGAAGGCATTCTGCTTTCTCTTCCATCTACAGCTTTCTGCAGATGTAGTGACACTCATGGATCTTCCTATCTTTCAAGCTACAGAAGTGTTTAACTGTGGTTGTGATAGACTGAATTTCCTTACTGTTCAATTGGAGTTATGTGAGAAGAAGATGAGAAGCTAGTGCTTCCTGGGCCAGCATGTGGAGCTTCAAGACCTACTGCTTTCCACTTTCCCCTGATGCTGTCAGAAACAGCTGAAATTTTTACTCTGTCTTTGCCAGTTTTCTCACGGCCTTTCCTCCCAGGACTTTGGAGCATTTTTGCTATAATTGATTATTCACAGTGTGCCTAGGACATGATGAACCAACTTTGAAGTTCTGCACTTTCTCAAGCTATCTCATTTTTTTTTCTGTGCTCTGCTGGGTTTCTGACTACTGAGGAAAAAAAAAATAAAAATAAAAGAAATCTCTACTGGGGAAGATGTTCTGGCTCCTCCAGTACAGTACTGTAGCTGTGGCTGTATTCTTACAACTTTATTGTTACTTCTGTGTGTTGCAGAACCCATGCTTAGGATACAAGCTTCAACAGAAGGAACAAACACTTCCTCCTGTAAGTATATACAAGTTGTTTAAATTATTGCTGGCAAGACCCTCAAGTATATTTCTCCCTACCTAGCTCAGAAAAAAAATGTGCATTAAGAGATTGGGAGTGACTGGGTGGGATTTCTGAACTGAGTGTAATTGTTGTTTGTTATACATTATTAGAACTCTCAGGGACATGATTTTTTGCGTATTGAGGCTCAAACACCTTCCGTCAGAAAGGTCAAATGTAGCTTTGGGCAGGGCAAAAGAGGAGGAAACTGCATCAGTGTCTCCTACTTGGAATTCCCTACCCTGCCCTGCCCTCCTCAGACAATGTATTCCTTCAAACATTGCCTCCTCTGCCTCCCACAGCCCCTGGCCCTGGCGTAGCTGGAGCATGCTCAGGTCCAACCATGCCTACCTGGGTGCATTTCCCTTCATCTGCATGCCAGCTGGTGCTTGTTAGAGTACCTTGCACTCTTTCTTCTCTGCTTCACTACCCTTGGAAAGAAGATTAGGAAGGTTACGACATCATTTTGTGCATCTTCCCTCAGTTGGAACAGAGAATGAAGATGAACCAGAAATGGTTCTTTCCTAGTAAAGAGAGGTTGTCTCTCTGCTTATTTCAGGGGCACACTGGGAGCTGCAGGGGTACCAGCGGGGAAAGTGACTCTTTTTTTCCTCAGTGATGATGTTTCCCAGGGAAGCGTGCATTACATCCATAATCCTATACAATTTTACCCTTGAGAACCATTAGGAAGAGACTTCCAGTTGTTTACTAGAACCACATCTACCATCCATCAGCCTGGTTTTGAGCAGTCTGGAAGGCCACTTCACACAATCAAAGTCAGTGAGGTTGTGGGAGGCAGGGTATTGATCTTGCCCCAAAGCAGTAAGTGTTGCCAGCTGCTAAGAATAGGATGGCAGGTGAGGCAGACCAATAGTCCAATCTACCCTGGCAGTTCCAGGGCTACTATAAAATGTGCTTTATAGCAGACTCTACGTTAATGTCCTTAACTCACATCTAATAGCTACTGCAGCAGCACCAGGAAGAAAGATCAAAGCCATATCTTTGGATTGTTCTAGATTTTCTTCACAGATACTAGTCTGATAATTTTTGAGTGTGCGTTGAAAGAATTAGAGAAATTTGATTGTTTATTTTTGCCAGCAAGGTGAGAAGAGTTGGATTTTGGCCTCCTTTTCCCCTAGCAGCATGGTAGGCAGGAATAATTTCTGGAGCAATTTAAAATGGTAAATCCTCTGTGTTCTGTTCGCAGAAGCATTAATATATGCTGGAGTTGGTACCATTCAAGTCACTAAAATAATCAGTGGAGCAGAGAGGGGAATATTGGGTATTGCTGCCTATGCTGGGCAGGAAAAGCAGAAGTGAGCCAATGTTTATTGCTAACAGATGTGCATGTATACTCACACTACAGAGTGCTAAGGGAGTTGACTGTGTACTTATTTTAAAGTTCCTTAGGGATTTTCTTTTCTGAATTTCCCTGGGACATGTCCATTTCACACTTGTCACTGTCAATCTTGTAGCAGCCACAGAAGATAAAATAAACTTTGTCCTTCTACTTCTCAGACAATAGCAGATGTTTAGACAACATGCCAGCACTGTCACTGTTGACCAGACACTGGGAAAGACCTGAAAACAGCAGAGTGATTCAGTAGGTTCTCTTCCCTGGGGCTTTCACAAGAGAAGAGACGTGTCATTCTTTGCTTCTTTTGTAGTTTCAGTGACAGATATTCTGAGAGGAAGAAGTTTAGGAAAAAATCCCACCTCTGTAAGACCCTCCACAACTGACATCCCAAACCTGAAGATCCCTTTTATGTGCACATATTGCTACACTCCTCAAAATCAAGTCCACTTTGTGATTGTAGACCTCCATTCTTAAATAAAGGAGTAGGTACAGCCATTAGGCATTCTGAATTTTAATCTGACTGTGATTGAGGTGGTCTGATTGAGGGGTCAGTAATGAGGGAGGGAGGCAGGAAGGCAGGAAGGCAGGCAGGAAAGAAGGCAGGAAGGCAAGGAAGGCAGGAAGGGAAGGCAGGAAGGGAAGGC
Source organism: Cettia cetti (assembly GCA_013401135.1). NCBI lineage: Eukaryota > Metazoa > Chordata > Aves > Passeriformes > Sylviidae > Cettia > Cettia cetti. Next base: position 19,012 of record VZUI01049086.1, on the reverse strand, counting down.
AGGAAGGGAAGGCAGGAAGGGAAGGCAGGAAAGGAAGGAAGGAAGGAAGGAAGTTCATGCTTTAGTGTTCTGTTTCAGTGTGTGACTTTTTGACACTGATTGTTAATGTTACCCCTAACAGGTAGAAATACTTCCTACCCTCTCTTCCACCCTAACCTAAGGACTGATTCATATATATTTCTTTTGTTCTGTGTAATCACAGAATCATAGAATTTGGGGTTGGAAAGGACCTTAAATATTATCTGGTTCTGACATCTTCGCCATGGAGAGGGACACCTTCCACAATACCAGATTGCTCCAAGCTCCATCTAGCCTGGCCTGGAACCCTGCCAGAGATGGGGCATTGACAACCTCTCTAGGCAACCTGTGCCACTGCATTACCACTCTCACAGTAAAGAACTTCTTCCTAATACCTAATCTAAACCTACTCTCATCCAGTTTAAAGCCATTTTCCTTGTCTTTTTGGTATATTACAACTTTTCTCAGTAGGTTACAACTTTCATTTTCCTTCACAATGAAGCTCTATGTGATAGCTTTTTTCCTGCTGAAAGAAGTGACCAAGTCAACTGCAATTGGAGCCCTGTGTGTTCTCACTACCAAGGACTGCAGAGGCCTATCTTAATCACATTAGAAAATTAGGGGATGGAAGATATTTTTCTACCCCTTGTTTCTCAGGACTGCCATACTCTGAAACAAGTGCCTTATGACCTTATGACTTTCTTCGTTTTAGAAGCTGGAAGGGAAAAACTAAATCTGAGACCTCACTGTAACATCTTGTTATTAAGGGTTCAGTTAACTCTGTATTCAAGACTAGAGAATGAAAATGTGGTGGTCTTTTTGCTCTCCTGGGACTTGTTAAAGGAGTCTTGGCTTCTCACCCCAATAGCATACATATGGCAGTTTTCTTTTTCCTTAGGAAATTGGTCCCAAAACTTACATTCTTGTTTGTAAGTTACAACATACGTGGAAAGAAACTCAAAAGCTATCAAGTTTCCTAGGCTAAAATCATCAGCCCTGCACAAAGGCTTCTGGTACCTCTGGTGGAGGTATTATGCAGGGACATTTTTATGGTGCAAAAGAGGAAAAGGGATTTGATGGGATGCAGGCTGTTTACAATTACCACAGTTCCTGTTGTGTTGTGTGGGAACCACGAACAGCACAGTAGGGGTGTACAGACCAGGAGTGGTTCTACACTTAAGCTGTTTCTATAGACAACATCAGTCTGGAAACCCATGCTCTGAGAGCTATACTGGATCAAAAGCTGAGCATTTATAGCAGTAGGAAATGAGGAAGTTGCACAGAGACAGAACCCGTGGGAATATGTGTCAAACAGAAGCATTTGCTTAGCTGCACCTTGCAGTGTTACCCTCCCACTTGTTTGTGCTGCCTGCTAAGGACTTCTCCTTAAAATGTCTGTGGAGGCACTTCCCCCAGCAAAGAGCCAGGACATGCCATGTAGTCTGCATGTTTCAGATGTGATTGTCTTACATGGGACTTTCAGTTCAGATTTGTCTGTTTGGGCAAGATGGTGAGCTGGCATCATCCTTCCGTCACTTGGATCATATTCTCTGCAGCCTGCTGCCTCCTGTCCTCTATCTAGCAGGCTGATGTGATGCCCAGCTGGAGGCAAGAATATGGATAAAGAACAGGTAGGAGGTTGATCCCCCCTTGGCTGTGCCTTCTTTTTCAGAGGAATACAGAATGTGTTTGTTTGGCCTTTTCCTGGAGAGAAAGACCCATTATTGGTCGTCTGCCCACTGATTACTTTAAACTTGTTTTCCTACAGTCTTTCTTGTTGGCCTCTAAAACCTGAACAGAAATTTTTAAAAGAAACATTAACTGGGTAAGAAGTGTTCTAGTTTGGATTGCTCATCTTTCCTCTCTGGAGTTAATAGCTTACAGGCTCTGGGCCTGACATAGCAAGGCACTTGCCTAAGACTTCATCTTCTTATCATGCAGTAAGAGATTCCAACATGTATATTAAATAATGACAGGATACATAGAAAGGAAGTTTGCAAAGACTTTTTTGTCTGTCACCTTTTTTTAGGTACAGTACTGAACTGCTTTGATAAAAAATGGTCAATGCTGAGCAATAAAACCTTCTATGGCATGTTGTTAGGGTCATTGGTTTACAGAGGTTTTTTAACAGAAACATTTTTGCATATACAAAGCAAGCAGCCTGGCAAATGAATCATCTGTGTTGTAAAACCTTAAAAAGCGAGTTAAGTTTTTGCTAAACTATTCTTTCCTCCATCTCCTAATGTGAACCCAGTTCTTCCTCCTATACCTGACAGAAATCCACTTTCAAAAAACAAAAATTTTCTAAAACTCATTCAAACATTAACCAGGGCTTCTGGAAGACAGAGTGCTTGGGTCTTGAACAATATTGTTTTTATGTGGCTTTTTCTTCTGCCTTAAGAGTACCCAAACCTGAAAAGATCTTCTGATTTTGTTGGTATTTCAAGCAATTTTTCAAGGGCAATCTTGATCTGTATCAAGTCTTCAGACCATTTAAGTTTTCCTGCTACTTGATTTTTGGAGGTTTGTTTAGATTTCTTTTATTTTTTTTAATGGTACTCTTGCACAGATACCTACCTACCAACAGGAGTGCACTTGTCTTTGATGTGTGGCAAAAACTTGTAGTATCAAGGAAAGGCAGATGGAAAGTCTTCCCTACTTACTGAGGTTCACTTGAATTGCTGTTCCCTTAAGATACAGAATGACTTGATGTCTAGGTATCTTGCAGTATAGTGAAATGTAGTGTATATATTTTTTCTACATTAATTCAATTTACTCTGTTTTGTTTGGGTTTGTTTTATTCTGAGTTTGACAGATGTTAATTTCTAATATTTCCTCTACAACAGAGAGACAAAGATGTTAATATGATTGATAGTGCTGATACACAGTTTAAGGATCAGAAAAAAATTGGGGATAATGCCTAACTACTGAACACATGTCTAGCTTCTATCTCTAAAAATCTTTGCTGTTTTGTCATAAAATTTAAATACAGTGGTAGCACCTCAGAAACTTCTGAAATGCAGCTATTTTGGGGTGAAAAACCAGAAATTTTTTATGAGATAGTAAGTAACTGTCTACAGTCACTTGAGGCAGGATGGGAAGAGGACAATACTGTAACCAATTTCATAAAGATAAAGGAATTCAGGTGTGGAAGGCAATTGCTTAGGTTGCACTTATGCTGTCACAGCAGGACTCCTAACTCCTGCTCCTGTAAAAAATTAGTCTGTCTTCAGCTATCAGAATTTAATTCATCTGTGCCATAGATTAAAAGGCTACTTCTCTGGGAAAGCCATACACTTCATGCCCTGGTGGGACAGTGGGTCAAAGGAAAACATGGTACCACCTCATGCATTTTGCTTTATCATTTCAATTGGTTTGTTTCTCTGAATAATGGTCTCTGGAGAGAATACTTTGCTTTGTTCTAAGGACATGGTGAATGACTAAGGGAGGGGTCAGATAACTAGTTCTTGTTTAATGTAAAATGAGTTTAAAACTCCTAGTTAGTGAAATCCTAATGAAAGAGCAGTAGTGATAAAGTATCAATATTTTGTTATGACCTACCACAGTGTGCAGTATGTTCCAGTTTCATTCTTCTTAGTGGGCACCAATGACAGTGGACAATGCAGAGGTAACTTCAGTACTTTTATGATTTCATCTGGCATGACAAACCCTGTTTCTCATAGTTATATTTCACAGATAAGGCCACCTCATGGAAATAGGTAACATCTCACAGAGACCCAACTTTCAATCTTTTGTATGACTCCCAGTCTAAAGATTGTGTGACAAGAAATGCCTTCTCCCAAACCACTTAATCTTGCAGGGTTCTCTCTAGTCGCATTCTTGGTCCCCCAGTCTTGCTCTGAAGGAGAGTTTGTGTTGTCACTGAGAACCTCAGCTGGGTTAGGCCACTCCACTGGGAAATTCATACATGTCAAACTTCAGAGACAATGTCACTAATGTAAAGTCAGTTCTCTTCTGTGCTGGGGTTTCTTTTCTTTGTTTCCTTCAAGGACGTCAAAGAGGTAAAAAGCAATGATGGGTGTAAGCAGTGCTAAAGTTGGAAGAAGATGATGTAACAGACACAAAGGAGTAAGTGCAACTGTTTGTATAGCTTAAATACACTGCCAAAGTGGAAGGCTTTAGCTAGGTGTATATTTGTGCATGTAAGAATAAATCTGTAAGGCCAGCTCTTACCTCAACATTTGTGTATAATGAGACAATTATGTTTTATGTGTAAATATACTTACATACATAGATTTGCAAAGTATATACATGTAAGTGTGAAGGCAATGGTTTGTGTCTGTTTATTTCAATATGTGCTTCCCTGAGATCATGAACTACACTATAAAAAGGGTTATCAAATACGTGGCAGTCTACTCTGGTGAAATAAAGTCACAAAATCTACTTCACAGATTTCTGTTGTTCATAGTATTTCTCAAGGAATTTCCCAAGCCAACATCACATTGCCTTCAACATGTTAAGGATCCTCTCTTCTCCAAGATCCTAACTGCAGAAACTCCTCCCATCTTTCAGCAAAAGGATTTTTAAATACTGCATGTGTCCTTAGTGATGGAGTGGGGGAGGCCCTCCTACACCAAGGTAGCTGTCCAAAAGTCACATTGTCAGTGGATGCCTCAGCTAGAAAGTGTGGGCTCCAACCCTAGCTTTCCTTAGGAACCCGCAGTATGTCTGGACTTCTGCTTCTGAGACCCTGCAAATCAAATGGGAATTTGTCTTCAACAATTTATTAGTAAGGCCTGGTTACTTTGAGGTTCTTCCCACAAGGTCAAATCATGGAAAATCTTCTTTCTTAAGAAAGCATTAGTTTGTGTCTTTCTGACTTCTTCAAACTTTGCTGAAATGACACATACTGTTTGCCCACCTGAGTGCAAAATAATTATCCTTCTGATCTGCTAGCAAAGCCTATGCTATACTTGACAACATGAGCTTGTAGCACAGGGATGTGTTGGTGTTTTGATAGCGGTTGTTTGGTCACTGTGTCTTCTGAGGAAGTTCTTGGTACTGTCATGGTGACAAAAACAGGTACTCAAGGACTCCTGTTGCTCCTGGCTATACTCTTTCTGGGTAGCAGCTGTAAACATACTTTGTGGTACTAGAACGGCCTTCTCAAAATCTTCCCTCTTCTGAGGCATCAGGGTAGTTTTACTGAGTAAAGATCATGACCAGCAGTCATGCCAGTAAGGCAGGGATCTGAGAACAAAGTGGAATATGTAATCTTGACAGAAACATGCATCTCTTTCATGTAATTTTCCATGCTGAAATCAAGACTGTCAGTGTTTTGTAGGAAGGCCTAAGGGAAATAAAGAGCTCAGAACAAGTATGAATAATGGATACTCTCAACCAACAAAAATTATGAGCATGTACATGGGTACAGAATAATACAATAGGGAGTTCCCAACTTACCCCTATAGTCCATGTATTCTGTTCATCTCCTTATCTTCCATCCATTGCCCCTGAAGAGTTTGCCTTGAGGCATTCTCTCCCAGGAGAGACTAGCAATGTTCCTTTGTACTTTTCAGGAGACCCTTCTGTCCTCAGACATGATGACAGCTCACTTTTTGGTTTTGGAGGTGGAGTTTCTCTTGTTTCTTGTTTAGAGGGAAAGGTCTAACAGAGATAAAAATCCCAAAGGGAATTTAAGTTACCAAATTGGAGTTACTCTATCAAGCCTGGAGGCTTGCTGGGCTCCTTTTGACAGGGAGGTACACAGAGCAGGCTTTCTCAGACAGTGTGTTCTGGGCTTTCTAGACCACAGTCTCCTGGGGGGAATCTTAGGCTGCCTCAGATGTAAACAGACAACTTGTGGCATAGCAGGGCCCTGGTCCATGAAGGGTTGTTCAAGTTCATGGACTGGCAGGGTAGGCCTGTCATGAAGCAGAAACACAGATTTAGTGAAATGCAAAGGAGTCAAGAGCTTGGATCCATTGCTGTGTTTTCATGACAAACTTCAAATTTGGTCAATTCTGGTCAACCACAGAGGCAGATGGTGATGTCTTGGGAGAGGGAATAAAGAATAAACCAGCAGTAGATAAAAGATGAACAGAAAAGTGTTACTTTTCAATAACTTGTAAAGTGTATGGATTTGAATGTTTACATTTACTTGAGAAAAACCCCTTGATAAATCACTAATTACTTCTTAAAAATGTAAGCTGCATCACAGAAATGGTATTTCAAAAGCTATAGGCAGAATACTGAACATATAAATGTGAACTTTCCATAGATGCATGGTGTTGAAAAGCCATCACTGTGTCCCCTCATTAGCTTCTCCACAAATACAGGGGCACTCTATGGCTGAGACTCAATTTAGACTACAGCAGTCTCTACCAGGTAAATTAAAAGCAATACTCTTCTTTTACATTCCTATCTAGCAGTATTGTAATAGTGCAGTGGGAGCCAAGCTAAACCCTTGGGAAGAAATTATTATCCTATCCTTCATGTCCACATCTCTTCTAAATTGCCTTTTGGTAACCTCTTCTAACTGGATGCAAAATGGGAAAGTTGTATCTCCTGTGACTTTCATTATCAAAATGTTCCCGGAGGTTCTTAATGGTTTCTGATGTTCTTGACATTCTTCCTCTGTACAGCAAGGAGAAGGAATCACTGAAGTCATTGCAGCAATTAAAGAGCAGCCTTTTACAGCGTGATCCTCCTTCTAGGATTCGATCTTCCTAAATATTTAGAGTAGCCAGCTAGTCAGTAACTTTGAGTTGCATCCTCCATAGCTGGCAAGTATCACAAAACACCCACTCTGTGTTTTTTGAAAAGAAAGCTGTGCCCTACAGCAATTGTTCTTTGAATATGGTCTGATGGATATCAGTATTTTCTTTCAGTGACTATGTATATAGGCTCTTGCATTTCATCGTAAAATTTTCTTTTCCTGGCTGCCCATGCTTCATTGTAGTAGTTTCAGCTTAATTATGGATATACAGAGCTCATAGGCCTTACTGGTAGTTTATATTAATCACAGTATCCAGCTGTTGGATATCCTTTGGTAAAGTAATTCCAAGTTTTTCCTTCTACATGGACCTGCTTTTTAGAAAAGAGAAACTTTTTCTTAGCCTTCCAATTTCCAAATTTCATCAATTCTGTTGCAGGCTACAATAGCATGGGGCATTTCTAATTTGTGATGATCAAAAAGGCTAAACCTAGGGTGCTATGTAGAGTGAGGTTGAGGAGCGAGATGGAGTGCTGGAGCAGTGTTTGCCCATTTCATCATTAACATGCTTTCTTGTGTCATTTTGGGCCATTTCAGCTACTGGTTTTCAAGATATCTAAGCACAATATGAAGGATTAAGTGCACTGAGACCTTCACCAGAAGGCAGTATGGGTACCACCCTGCCAACCCAGCTCCCTTCACTCTGAGCACTTCTCCCATTTAATCCCAACAGACATTGCAAGCCCCAAAGACTTGCAGATGTCTTTAACTATGCCAGAGGGAATTAAAGCTATAGTAATGCCTTGAAAACACCACTTGGATCTGCTGAGACACACTCTTTCCACAATTTCCACAAAAAGTGGAAAAAGACATATGTAAATGATTTTAATGAAGGGCAGAGGCGCAGTGAAGTGGTATGTGATGTGTATGTAGTCTAGCCATGCTTGCCCTTATAGTGACAGCATGATCTGTCTCCTTTCCTGCTGAGCAATGTTGGAACGTTGGAGCAGTCAGGCTGCCTGTCCCACCCCACCTATGACTGTGTATTGGAGGGGCAAAAAGCAACTGGTGTTACACCTCAGCCCTCCCAACTTTAGCTCTGCTCATGAACAGAGATGTGGGGTAACACCTACTAGACTACAGTCCAAGCCAACACAGGAGACAACTCTTTTCCCAACCCTGAGCATTTGGCTCTTTTTTTGTCCATTTGTTTCTGTTTCATTTATTCAACACAGAAAAGCTCCTTGCTCCAGAGCTTTAAATGTTCAGAATTTATGTTGAATAAGGAAGGATTTGACTGGACATGGCTCTGCAGCCTGAAGTTTTATCAATACCATGTGCCATTGAGGTTATCTAAAAGTTTACCATTTATACATGGTAATAGCCCTTCAGAATTTAACACAGTGATTATTTTTCTGAGGTTTAAAAGTGGGATCTGAACTCTATTACTGATATCTTTCTGGTAATATTCACAATGATCCAAAGCATGACTCCTAATATTACAGTCAAGTGTCTGACAGGCATTTAGAAGAGTTTTTCAAAATGTCAGCATATTTGACGAGGAGTATTAGTATTACTGGAATGGTTGGTTTCTAAAAGAAAAGGATAAGCCATACTCTAGGGAAGAAATAATACAGTGTTTTTTTCAATAATATCTATTTTACAGGCAGATACCCAGCTGTAAAAGCTGCAGCTACCTACATTGTAGAAAGCTACTAACTTGATCTGCTGGTGCCAGCTGTGGCAAAAACTGACAGTGGCAGAAATCTTTTTCTAGTCTTTTCAATTTAGAAGTGAGTAACCACATGTGATGCTTTTATTTGTTCGAAATGTCTGTGTTTTTATATATAGCAACTGAGAATGAATGTTCTTTCACTTGTAGCTAAAATTCTGTTGTAAGCTTTCAAACACTGACATTCAGTGCCATGGGGCATTAATTTAACAGTTTAGTTATTGTTCTGAGAAAACAGTAGTGCTTTTGCCTGATTAAATGCCACCCCCCTGCTGCCTTTTTCCATTCTAAGAAAGTCCAAAACTTGCACTGATTGCTTTGAATTCCTTAATATTTTATGTTACTTAAAACAATACAAACATGGAGTGATTACATAGGGGAAGGGGTGAAATAGGATTGAAGTCTAATCTTGGACTGTATTTTTTTACTGTTAGTACAACTTTTATTGTTTTATTATTTCCCTGGAATGTCTCTTTCCTTCCATTTCCCACTGGGAAATATTTGGCTTAAAACAAGCTGGAGGCTATGCATGGTTCTTGAATATTTTAGTGATCTACACAAAAACCATTAGCTGACACAGTGGCAACTAATACTTGACAGACAGTAAGATAACAGTTGTCTCAGAGACTGTGAGAGGCAAGAAGAATCTTAAACGCTAATCTTGCAGGAAGGATGAAGAGTTGCCTTGAGCAGTGATGCAGCTCATTCAAATGCATGTCGATCTGTCTTGATGAAGAACTGGTGCTTCAGATCCCTAGTGTAACGAGCTCTGAATCAGATGCTGTTCTTGGCTACTAGGCAAGTTGCATCTGCAGAGTACATTCTTGTAACTCGTTTAAATATTTCTCACTTTGGAGGGAGCGGGTTAAGACAGATCCAGGGAAGGAAAGCTGTGAGCATAGATTCTGTATCTTTTTTGGTGGACTAGTAGTCTTGCCAGCATAACTGTGATCGCTAGGAGTGGCATATCACTCCCAATCATCATGGGAGGTAACACAAGTCTGAAATCCTCTCCATGTGTGATCAGCCAGTACATTTGGTCCATGCACTGGTGAAATTTCTTCCTGGAGGGCAGGAAAGGGGAAATTAAACATGGGTTAGTGACTATTTACCTTAACCTGTCCAATTGCATGTTTCTGTCAGATGGAGAAGATTCTGTGTCTTATCCACAATGTCTGTATCCTGCATCAAGGTTGTAAGTGACCTCTCATATTGGCAGCAACACCATGACTGAATTACACTTCCACGGTCAAGAGCTAAATAACAGCACCCTACTAATTCTTCCAGTCAAATAGACACCTGAGCTAATGTACCGTTGTCCTTACTGCTTGAGTTGTACGTAGAAAATATGCAGTAAAACTCTAGATAATTGGATGTAGATTGCATTTGCAATTATATGTTCACTGGATAATATGCATATGTCAGAGACCTAATATTCACCCCAACGAGAGCACAGTTATAGACAGGCTGAGCAAATGGAGCTTTTCAATTTAAATATGCAAATGAATTTCATACAGACATGGACACTATTAGCTGATGGTCAGTAAGGAAGGCTGTGTACAGGGCAGGGAGTCTTTCCTCTGGGTGAAGGAAAAAAGTCAGAAAGAGAGAGTCAAGTATTTTTACTCTCATCAGACTTTCAGAACACAATGTGGCACGAGTAACTCTAGTAGAAACACATTAGCCAGAGCTGATTATTCACACGATTGTAATTTTGAGATTCCTTATGGAAGAAAAGAGTCTTTTAAGAAGAAATAGGCATCAGCTAACTCTGAAATGGGAGGCAAGCAGAGAATTGGTTATCGCTTTGTTAGACCTGCTACTCTAGATTTCATTTGCTAATATTGAAGGGGTGGTGAATCACGGGAAAAATAATATAAGCAGAAAGGAGAGGAAAGCATGGTAGTATGAGTTGGAGTCTCTGCTTAACCTCTGTCTTAATCAGATCTCATCACTCACTTCTTAGACATTGCCATATTCTTGGCATCTCCCCTTTTATTATCTCAGGAAATTGTCAGTGTGTCAAAGTACATTACAGCATTTGTGGGAAACAGTGACTAATAAGGATCCTGTGAGTTTTTAAAGAGCTCTACATGCTTTTCTGACCTTTGAGGACTCCTTCTTCTCAGTGCAAGTCAGGGTCATGTCTTGTCCCTCAGTAGCTCTGCAGAAAGTAATTGTTTCAAATTTGAGCACAATCTCTGCATACAATGCTGACTGTCAAAACTGAAATATCTTGAACAAGAGTCCCAGTTGTCAGCCAGTCAAACTGACCACAGGTGAAGCAGTCATGATGCTCTACCTCTTCTGCCTGGCCAAAGAAAGAAAGGGTAGCTGACCTGTTCTGGAAAGCAGCATTTGATGTTGGGTGGATTTTCTGCAACCAGCACACGCTCTCATATGGTGGGGAAGCAGAACAGCAGAAGACATACATCAACAGGGCAGGCTGGCCAACCCCAGTGCCCACCAAGCCCTTTGTTATTGTCTCAGGCACAGGTAGCAACTGGTGCCTCAAAGACTTGAGGAAAGACACAACAAAAAGATGATGCCTCTACCAAATGAATTTTCTCCTACCATGTGACCATGAAAGGGAACTCAACCTTTCTGACTCCTATTTTTCTCTAGTTAGATTTATGTGGAGTCTTTTCACTTCTGTAATTTTATTTATATTACTTTCTGTAACCTTGTTTGGTGTCTCCAATTTATGTCAGTATTTTGCTGATTGCTGTCCACTATCTATGGGTGAGGCTAAAACAGGGAGAGACAGGTGCAAAGACAGTCCTTATGGAAGACTGTTTCATTACTTAGAAAATGTCACCCTTGCCCTCCTGTGCTTAACTATTGACATATATGTTACAGCATGGGGTTTACTAGCCTGGGCATAAGCATTTGGTTTTGTTAGTGAAGGAATATTTCTATTTTCCGTGCAACTATCAAATCTTTTCTCAAAATTTCCCTAAGAACTCTACTTGAATGGGGCCTAAGCAAGTGCTTCTCGATGGCAGATATTTTTTTCTGTTGTATGTCCACCTGGAAAAAAAGAAATGTGTCTATTCCCCATATAGGAAAATCCAATTGCAGAGGACTGTAAAATCACCTGACAGGCTGCAGAGGCACAATTTGGCTCTCTCCTCATAGTCCATAGAAGTTCTTCTCTTAGGTCAAGAGATGGAAGGGTGTGCTCTGACTGTCTGAAGGCACTCTCTTCACTACCCTGGTGATGTAAGATCATAAACTAGGAAACCTTGGGTGTCTCATTTTGCAGTCCACGTGAAGTGCTGAGAAATACCCCTGTGTCGGTCTTTTCGAGGCTTCTAACTGATTTTAAGACTGGCCACAGCTTGACCTGATCATGGTTTATTTGTCCCAGAGCAGATACAATTAATATGTATCACCCACAATTAATATGTGGGTGAATATACAAGGAAAACAATGTCTTCAGCAGGGAATTAGCACAAGGCTTCTGTCACTGACACTCGCCTTTGCCCTGTCATTTCACCCACTGTGATTAGAAATTCATCAAATATGTCTGGAGAATTTGCATGCTTAGCCTGCTTTGGAAAGAGGGGATTGTCTAGCTGTGAAAGGAGATTATGCAGCAATTTCCTCCTCAGCACAGCAAGACAATGAATCTGACTCTTCATTATAGAGGAAGGATGAGTAAGAATGGTTGCATTTCCTGTGCAGCAAGAGCAACATGACCCCTGCTCCAGATTCCTTTGGGAATTTCCATGATCATGTCAATTTCAGACACAATGTTACTATGAGAAAATGTAGATGTTTAAATAGGAATGTTTGTGGTGAAGGGGAAAGGGATCAATTCTCTAAACAATGTGTTTGATCTCAGCTGGAAAGAGTTCTACAGAAGAAGACAGGCTCAAAATTAGTTACTTGAGTTTTATAACTCATGCATTAATTACCGACAGCGGCAATGTACTTTTCAGATGGCCCTAGCTTTTACTAAATATTCACACATTCTCTCACCACTTATAAAAATATTTTCCTCCACTTACAAAAATATTTTGCTGTGTTTTCATTACGTGAAAGGCTGCAAAGAAGTCTTGCAGTTACTTGCATATTTGCTAAATAAATGGAGAGAGGTCCCACAAAGCATCTGCCTCTTTCTCCTGCATTTTATCACTTGTTCTCAGGGTAAACACAACTGGTGCTGCTGGTCAGGCATCAAACAGTCTTTCTTTCCCGGAGTCTTTAACAGGTATGCAATCCTGCTTAGATTTTTTCTAACTTGAGGGAGGTTGTAAATCTGCAAATGCAAAAATGTATCACAGGGACAGCAGTCACAAAGACATATTCTTCTGCTCAAAAAGGACTGTCTAGTTAATGTTGGATGTTAACAAGACACTGGTCAGAGGAAACATTTCCCAAGCAGCCTTAAGCACATGCCTTAGGACTAGTATGAATGTGTATTGCAGACTGGGAGTCACAGATCAACAGTTGGCTCCTGAGGGACCAACCTATGAATTCTGAAATGCATGTGCAGATACCCCAGAGGATACCCAGAAAGACTTTAGATGCCTCAAAACTAAAATTATTTCTTATGAGGATTAGTCCAAACAGTTGCCAAAGGTTGCACCATGGTCATGTGCTGAGTGGGAAGCCAGGCAGACAGCCAGCATGCTGGAGATGATTAAGATGAAGCATGGGAAGTTGTCTCCATGTCTGTCCATCTCCTAGATCCTGCCACTGAGGAACTTCCTCAAATTTGTAAGGAGGGGGGAGAAAAAAAAAAGTGCATTAAACTATGATTATCTACATGCATTTACTATTTTTCTGTGAGAATGTTCACCATGTCTCTTCTCTGTTCATGAAGTCATCAAAAAAAGCTTCATTCACCTCTCTGATGTAAAAAATGTATCATTATTTCCTGCATAGTTGGAGACTTCCTTCAGCAAGAGGAACATGGAAGTTCTTCCTTAAACAGTCAATGTGCCAATGTTGAAAGTATGCTCTCAGGAGAGAAAAAATACTCCCAAGGGAGAGAAAGGGGTAGCCATGATGGTTATTTTAAAATTAAACCAAAAGCTCCTATTAACACCTTGAGTGAAGTCTGTGATGGCAAAGGGATCTGAACAGGATCCTGGTTCATCCAGACCATCTAGGGTAAGGAATGAAGGAGAGATACATACAGATGCAGGTGTGAGAAGGCAAATGAAAATGCACAAGATGACCTGGCTGGATCTGCCTGTTTACAAAGTTAGGTCCATTTTAAGTGTCTGAGTGCAAGGGGGTTTTTTGTTTGTTTGTTTGTTTTAACTGGCTTCCTTTTTTTTTTTCCTCCCTCATAAAGGAAATGCAATGACTGCACATGCCTTATTAAAAGATTGCTTGTTTGGCTGGTGGCCATAGAGGAATAATTCCTCTTACTGCTCAATAAATCAAGTTACTGTCATTTTAAACACTCTAGCTGAATTTCTGATGAGCACATGAAAGAGTTAATTCTACCACTGTCATGCTACCACAGCATTAAAATAACAGAAAATTTTGGGAACGTATATTGTATCCTCTCTCATAACATAAATTTGTAGCCTAAGCAAAATCCTTATAAAATTGTGCCATTCTGTAAAAGTCTTACTTTACTTGCAAAATATACAAGTGGAAGTGTAGACCAGAAAGTCCAAACAAAATACATGCAGGGAATAAATTTTTTGAATTTGTAGGTATTTCAAATGCATTTTAAAATTTTTAAACTTCTTAAAATTTTTTTTTTTTTTCGGTTAACACAACTTTTCTTATGCACAATAATAATCAGGCTATCCTGGACTGAACAGGCATGTTGATTTAATTTGAAGTGGTGGGCTCCTTCTCTGAAGGGGGTTTTCATTTGTTGCTTTAGCAATTGAAAGTCTTTCTTCCCTAATAGGATTAGTCCAAATAATTACCAAAGGATTTCTCTGTCAATAGCACTGTTCCCCACAGTGGTATTAAAAAGCCTGTCTTCAGTATGGAAATAGTCAATGGCCGTGGATAGTTGAAAAGGTCATAGTTAACTGTTGCCACTCAAACAGAGAAAGTCATCTACAAAGGCAAGACTGCAGTGTTTTTTACCCTAATCTCCATAATGACCAGCTGTTGCCATTGTGAGAAGAATAAACATTTGGCAAGAAGCCACTAGGACGTTCTGGCAGGTAGTAGGGTGAAGTGAGGGACTACAACCCAGATGGTAGGTGTCATGAGAATAGTTTGCAGCGCTTGTTCAGTAACGTGCAAGTGATCTGGGATAACAAAGCCTTAACATTGCATGTGTGCCAGATTTCATCCTAGTTAGCTCTTAGGTTCTAAATGCAGACCAGGGTCCTCCCCTATTGGGAAGGGAATCTACTTCAGGTTTTTTTGGAGGATCCCTGACATCTGTGAGATACATCATCAGTCTGTGGGAGAAGCTTTGACTCTTCAGCTTTAGGACAGCTCCTTGCTGCTTTTTATACTTTTTTACATTTTAGGCACTTTAACAAGAGAAGTTATAAATTTTATACAAAGAAAGGAAACACTTGAAAAGGGGAAAAAAAATGTAACTTAGGTTGGAACTGCACAAAGGCATCCTGCTGGGGAAGCAGGTCTGAATTAGTGTCTGTGACTCTAATCCATGTATCTAATCTGTAACTTTATTACTTCTTCAAGTCACACAGTATATTTCTGCTGTACTAAGCCTTCATATCAGGAGTTCTGGCTCTGTATCCATATTCTTTACAGCATAATATGTTGTACAGAGCAACAGAAAATTAAATCTGAAAGGCCTTTCTTCAGTATTAATGTATAGATACCAGTTTGACAGATACATGAATGTAATCATAGGTCACTGTTTGGTATGCCAGGAAATGAGCACTTCTGGCCTGACCTGTCTGATATTCCTTGAAATCACAGGACATACATGCATACTTTTTCCAGCTCACTGTGAGCACTGTTGTTTTGGTAGGAAAAAGGTATGGTAAAGGACTTTATTTGGAGTGCTTTGTCTCATGGGGCACTATCTGTACCTGTTTCCTCTCTGCCCAGCCTCTGGAGACTTCCAGCTTGTGTAATTGCTTTTGAACATAATCACATTCATGGATCAAAGAAAATGCACAACCTTATTGTCACAAGTTAATTGTTCCTGGAATAATTCTTATGGGCTGTCAATTGTTGTCCATCTCAATGGTAGATTCAGATGCATCCTTCCTTCCAGCTTCTGTGCTTTTCCAAATAGCTGGTATTATTTAACCTCTTCAGCTGGAACTCTTGAAAACTGTCTTATTATCTAGTGCACGGGAAAGTTGATTGTTGCCAGTAGCTATAACTTAACTCTACACTGGTAGGCAGTAAACCTGAACTTTCTGTCTGCTGCAGCCATATTAATAATGCATAATGTTTCCTGTAATTACATACATGCACAGAGATTACTTTTTTTTTTTTTTTTTTTTTTTTTTTTTTTTTTTTTTTTTTTTTGTTAGAGGAGGAAAGAAGATGGAGGTAGGGATTGGAAGGTGGTGGAAACAGACACAAGTAATTATTAATGCTGACGAGACCCCAGCTGCATAGGTTTTTAATTAGCCCCTGTCAAACTCTAATAGTCACTGCTGGGATAATACTAGCACTTCTTAAATAGGCTAGTTTAGAAAGGGAAGTGTATTGTCTGCTCACACCTGCACTGTGTAGTGTTACTCGCACATACTCAGCAATGCAGGCTGATACGCATTTTTTTCAGTTCACTTGGTTAAATTTTAGTCATATTGTATTCTTCAAGGCAGTCTCAAGGAGCAAACTCTATGCAGCTGTGGGGCTGCTTTCCTGATGAAACCATGAACTGATGCCTGATGAAGAAAAAGAATGCAATCTACAAAATTTCATGTATTTTTCAAGTGTTAGTAACAAGGCCTCCAGAGAATCATTTCAAATTGATCAGTGAAGCAGGAGCATGATCTCTACTCTTTGAGCAAAAGGAGTTCAAAATTCAAGACTCCTTACCTTTTCCTGCCTTAACTGAGCTGAAGGCTTCTGGAATAAGTAGAAATGTTTTCCCCATTAATGGGTGTCAGGCTGGTCCATCCTTGGGAGCTTGGTCTTTGCCCTGTGGAACTGGTGCCTTTAGAAATGGAATCTATTTTGGTCACATCCTTGTTTTCTCCTCTAGCACATGCAAAGTTGTTAAAATATAGTTCTTGTGTTGGAAATGCTGAAGGAAGGACAAAGGATTTAGTGTGAAATCAGAAACATGGAGAGGTTTTTCTGCCCTTTGGCAGCTTTTAATTTAATTGGAGTTAAGCAACAGTGAAGCAGTATGCAGAGTTTAAGCAAGAGCAAAGCATCTCTTAAGTGGAGGCATGTATTAGATCCTCTCTGTTGCCATAGCTGAGTAGGCAGAAATCTTGCTTACACAGGCAAGATATTTGACCCCATCTTTGCAGAAGCAAATTTCTGAAGGAATGGGAGAGTTTTATAAGGTTTGGCTTCAAACTGTGGCCCTGATCAGAAAGGGATTTAGGGATTCATCTCATCTATGTGCATATAGGCCAAAGACACAAAGTGCCTTTTTCTTTTTCTTGCAGCCCTGTAGGCTTCTCTTCTCCACAGCCACCATTTCCACCACAGGCATAGCATACCTACAGTGGTGTATGTATGAGGACAGCTTTATTTTATTTTACTTTCTCTCTGGATACTAAATTGGATGAGCTTGGCTGGGGAACACAGAATACGGGATTACCTTAGCTCTACCTCTCTGCACCACCTTTTCAAATAATCTTTCAGAGTAAATGTATTTGTTCCATAGACACCCTCAAGAAGAAAGAAGAAGAACAGGCTGTCATCTCAATTCTGTTTTTGTAGTCTCACTGCCACTCTGCAGCCTCTGTGGTGAAACACAGGCACATATAATGCACCCCCACTGGACATGACCTGCAGTGTGAATGCAGGAAATGCTGCAGGAATAATGAATCCTTTAAATGAAATTATAGTTACAAACTCATTCTGATACATATGTATCAGCTCTATCACTGCCTCTGATGTTTCATTTCTAGGTTGTTCAATGTCTTGCAGAAGGGGATGTTTCCAAAGCTGCATTATAAGACCTGTTTCATCCAGTACCCATAATGCCCAGTGCTGTTGTATATCCATGTGTTAAATATGAACAAGTTGTAATAAATCTGCTTTACCCTGGTGTAAGGGTCTGGTCAGTGTCTGGAGCAGCACAGTCTGTTCTGTAGCTTTGAACTGCATCAGGCAAATGAACATTTCTTTAATGTTTCAGAGTTTCCTCTTTGCTGTTTTCCTCATTTGCTCTTGACATGACTCAGCCTGATGCACAAACATTGAAGTCCTGTGTGTAAAAAAAGTGAACTACCTTAAATCAATTGATTTCTGGAAGATAAGAGTTTTGCTTTTCTGCTAGACCATACAAAGCACAGAAAAGAGACGGGATGCAGAAGTGATAAAAATGTGACACATTAAGCTTTGCATTTAAAACATAGCTGTGTAATAAAAGCGTATTTGATTAAACTACTCAAAACTCATTGCTAAACATAAAATCTCCTTTATCATACTTATTTGAATTTTTAATTTGCCGGAAACTGGCAGTTTTCCAGCCAATGCCAAAAAGTGAGTCATGGCCTTCTATGGTCTCCTGAATGCACTAAGAAAGAATATTAAACATTAATATTAAATGGTACTAGGTACTAAGATTCTGAGGCATGATGACAGCTGTTGCTTTTGTTATTGCTGAATGTTTGCCCCTAAAAATATTGCGTTGTCATCTGTTTCAAACAGTGGACATCTCAATTTTGCTAATTTGTGCGTAATCAGGCAACATATAGACATGGCGAGAGCTGAACCTAACAAGTGTAATTGAATTAATATCTCAATTTAGGATAAGGTGGATTAATTTCATTATTTACAGGTATTTGTAGAAAGTTGCTAAGCAAACCAGCTCTTGAGGTGAAATGATAATATTTTCTGCAAGCCAAATTCTGAAATTTGCAGATTCTTAAAGTATAACTGTATTGTAAGATGTATTTTTAAAGTCCAAGCCACAAACATGTTAATGTCCTATCATTAATACATATTTATTTAATATTACAGAAATTCCTCCATGCAGTAGGCTAGCTCCATGCCTTTGACTTCTTTCTCTTTGCTTTTCTAATAGCAAAACTATTGAATACACATATAGTAAACAGTTACTCTATGAAAAATTCCATGTGTGATTAGAATATTAAAAAGTGAAGTGCCTTAAGATTTAAACAGCAGCTGTTGAGAATACCTGCAGATACAAAAATAATTCTATTTATACAAAAAAAAAAAAAAAAAAAAAAAAAAACAAACAAACAAACAAAAAAAAAACAACCAAAAGGTGCAGTAAGTAGAGTCAAGAGTGATGTGTTTCCTGTTGGGATCTTTTACAAGCCTCTGCCTAAATTAAGCCCAGATTCAGAAAGGGCTTTGGGTCATGGCTTGGCTATGCAAAGTCTTTTGTGAGAAGACAAGACTTCAGGCCTCTGGAGCATGGTTCTATTCTCTTTCTTCCGGATAGATAGATAGATAGATAGATAGATAGATAGATAGATAGATAGATAGATAGATAGATAGATAGATAGATAGAT